>JANSTU010043456.1:0-10716 GCA_027564075.1 Bolitophila hybrida | reverse complement strand
ACTCGTGTGAACCCGTAATGGTCAATGAATCCGGTGTGCGGCATCGCACACTGGCCCTATGTCCCACAAGGGATTACTATTCGGGACACAGTGCACCATTTGGGGATTCGTTAAAAAAGTTTCGACAGAACAGATTGTTCGACAAGTCTAGGCAAACATAAGAAATGTTTTGTTAGTGTTCCACTACATAAGCCCCACTAGAAGTAGCTCAGCCCTAATAGCACTTGAGCATGATATGACCACTTATATATGAACCTGCAAAGATCAATGATTCCGGTGTGCAGAATATTGCACACTGGCCCTATGTACCACAAAAGGTTTAATAGTAGTAATTGTGCTCTTAGTAAAATAATCGGGCAAAGTAGTAAACTCCATACATAAATTTACCTCTTTCAATAACTTATCAAGAACATACTATTGAATTTCTGATTTAAAAATAAAAAAACTTAACATTTGAACTCAAGTTCTTTGTATAACACGAGATTTATTTTAAAAGAACTATATTAAAAGAAATATCACATAAAGTTCTAATTAAAAAAGTTTTCCATCTGCGAGATGTTCAAACGAACAAAACAACTCGTTTTATTTTATATATACAATATATAACTTTATATAATATGTATATGTAATTATGTAATGTAGCTTTACTTACCTTAATCTGGTCTATTATCCGCGTGCAAGCTTTCGTACAAATAATCCGTTTAAAAGCTCTTCTATATGGTTGTCTAGAACAGTTCGTTGTTTGTTGCGGCCTGAACGGGTTCTCTCTTTATCTCTTTCGATGCAAACAGTGAGCGTTATTATACAAACAGACGCACCACGAATATACCATGTAAAACGGTGCTGCAGCTCGACGCCGACAACTGCGGCTATACGACGACAAAGATGACAGGGCGCGCGCAAACTGAACAAACAACAAACAGTTTTCCTTTTATATTCATATACTTTATATATATTTGTATGTAGAAAGATGTGCAGCATAAACACACTACCACAATTTATTTATCTTGTGCGGTTTTATTACACAGCTTTATGCACAATTAATTATAATCCACAAAACTGTGTGCTTTCGCTTAGAAACTGGATTTCGTTTATCTGCACACAACCGCATCACCGAGTCGCTTGGTGCATATTATATGGCAGCGCTACGCCGGAAAACAACAGCGATCCGCTTTTGCCGTTTTCTGAGAATATTTAAAAGCTCTCATGCATGCGCGCGTTCTCAGACTTTATGGAAACTTTATTTGGGGATAGCGCCAAAATCAAAGCTGAAATGCATACAAATATATAACAAAGTATATGTAGCAAAAAAGTATGTTACTAAATTATAAAAGCAAATTTGTTTGACTAATTTTTTGTTCCCCTTTTTGATCTAGAATCTCAACCATGTAATATGCTAAACCACAAGAATATGAGAGTTCATCACTTATTCATAATGATATTCTGTTTCCCATTTGACCAAAATCTAAAAAAAAGCCAGATTTGGACAAAAGTCGCGGTGTATCAAATCTGGAGATAATGCTAAAGGAATAAACGAGCAACGATATTCGTAAAAAAGCGTCTCTGGGTACTAAAAACTGAATTTCGTGTTTTTCCAAATTACATATCCAATTTGACGTTGCAATTGCACGTTGCTTCAACAAGCATGTGAGTTAATCTTGTATCCCTATAGCATAAATATAACAAAAGCATTTGGTGATATATGTTGACCCAATTTTGATGTACTGGTGTTTGCCGTGTTGAAATTTGGTTGTTTTTTCATAATTTTACAATACATATATAACATACTATTATATATTTGCATATTTGAATAAGAAAGTGGTCGGCTATTTGTTGCCTTTTCGAAAGCTGTATGAAAGCTACATGAATTGTATTTTATTAGACTAGGTGTATTATCTATGGTAAAATATCGACACAGAAAATTTCGTTGAAATAACATCAAAGAAATATATAAAATTCTTTATTCACAGATTTTATTTCAATTTATTTTGGATTTAGAAGGAGGATTGGATTACATTTAATGTGTATTGTTAACTTTTAAGTTGTCCTTTAAACTGATAAAGATGATATTTTTTTTTTGTTTTGAGGTATTTTGTTATACATTCGTATCGATCGACTGAGAGTAGATGCTGTTTTGTTCCTGTTTTGTTGTATTCGTGAAATTGATTATTTGTAACCAGTTCAAATGAGTTTCGCGTTAATTGATTTTTCCTATTGTGAATTAACATTATATTTATGCAATAGATCATAGTTTTTAGTGACAAGAATTGGTCGCGGTAAAATGTGTCTGTTGGAGTGTCACATGACCGTTTTTTAATTGTTTTAATGGACTTGATTTTGTATTCTGATCCAGTCCATATGTGAAGAAGATACATTAAATGCGAATGAATATTTCAGAACTATTATAGGATAATTTTGGTTTAGACGTGTTCAATATACAAATACCAGGATAACTAACTACTCGTATTTATTTCATGTCCTTCAAATTCTTATAATATAGCGATAAGCTGCTAGTTGAGAGCCATATACGAGTAGCACACGACAGTCTATTGTCTCTGTATTGCTTCGGTTGTCATTAATTTGTACGAATTGTTTTCTGTTTTCTAAAAAGCTTTTCAATAATATAGATTCATAATTTATATTTATTTTACTTAGATTTTGTATAATTAGGTAATGCTCAATAAGTAGTGCGGGAGTTCTTCTCAATATTGTTAAATATGTTCTAAACCCCTGAAAACTGGAGAGAAGCGAAATCCATCAGTAATGAATAAAATCTATTATTGGCGATTAAATCATTTTTTCAATTCAAATCTCTTGTAGAAGAGATTTTTCCTTTTCTTCTTTTATCTCCTCCAATGAGATTATTCTTAATTTTTCTTCACTCCACACTGATGTTTTTGCTATACTCGTTTGCGCTAGATAAATCTTATCTTTTAAAAATACAAAGAAACGTATTGACACTTGCTCGAATAGTCAGGTAGCCATTAGGGCGTTGAGTAGCTCTCCGCTCTCCATTCACATCCAGAATCGTACTGAACTGTCGGGAGGAGATGCATGAACTATCTTCCCAAAATGTGATATGCCTGATACACCGAGTGTATTCCCTAATACTAAATCATAATTTCTTTGTCAAAAATTTGATTACTGTGCGGCATTCAATATTGGCCATTTACGAATATTTCTATGTTACTACGATTGTAAACAAACATCACATTTGACATTAGGGCTTGACTTGCCGTGACATTATTAAATACAGGAGATAATGCCTACTTTTTACTTTGAGTATAAAATGTTAGACCAACAAGAAAAAGTATTGAATAAAATAAAATAGTTTCATTACACCATATGATACATTAAAGAATCTCGTGATGACAATCCATGGTAAGGACAACTCACCCCTTGCTCATTAATAGTTGAATTATTTACTAATTGTATTGACTAGTACTATAAGTCTCGGTTGACGGTATGCTGTAGTTGTTCGTTCGCATTACACCAAAAGACTAAAATGTAAAAAATACCTCAGTACTTTTCTTGATTTTAGTTCTACGCTAACACCATCCATCCGAGAATATTCAAACGGCTACCATTTATCAGGGAAGCGATTTTCCACAAAATGTTCCTTCCTTTAATCCCTACTCGGGACGTATGGCGCCTAGGTAATTCTTAATAAGAAGTTTCGGCAGAACAAGTTATTACTTAAAGGTGGAACTATGTATATTAGTTTTACAAGGTCTAATTTAATATTTTTAACAAATTTAATTTAAAATGATTTTATTTAAATATATTTTAAATGTCTATATAAAATATGCCAGAAGGTATATTTAATAAAAATCGATTAAAATAATGTATATCCTTGACTACTTAGTTCATGTATATAGTAAATAGATTGAATCTATAGTTTTATCATATTGTAAAATAAATATACATAATACATATACATATGTAAAGCTTTTTTGTCTGTTTTTATTTAGTCTCTGTGGTTTTCTGCGTGTCCAACTAAGCGTAATTGACATGTTGCATTTATTGTGTGTAACAAAGTTTTATTTGTAAATGTGTCGGCTGTCGGGAAGAACATGTGCAGATTGCACAAAAGAAATACGTTAAACCGCACGCTCCGGGTAGTTTTGCTTTGGTTCGGTAAAACGTCGAGGCAAACAAATGAAAAACGAATTTAACGTATTGTTCATATAAAACTTTATTGTACAATTCACTACATAGTATACTTATCTACAAATATTATGCAATGTGGAATGGGGTGTATGCACTACACGTCTATATGTTATATGTACGTTTACAATATGGCATTAATTTTATAAAACCTGTAATAATTATTATAAGATAATAGGCTTGCTTAAGTTTATTTAAATACTTGACCAATTATACAAATTATTTCTATATTATAGTATTTAATTACATATATATATATAAATAGTAGTAGTAGTGGGACATAGGATTTTTATAAAAAAGTTTTTTTGATTAAGATTTTCATGTTTACGAGCCAAAATAAATTATTTGAAAAGTACAACACAAATGGTAGTAGCGTATAGTGTTATTTTTTGATCCAATCGAGCTTAACTAGAAACATTAATCAAAATCGTTGCTTCAGGCAATACATTAAATATAAAAATAGTAGTACGTTAAATGCCGCAGATATATTAAAAACATTTGAATTATAATGGATATAAGTTGATTAAATAGCCTCAATCACAGATTCTCAGAATCTACCGGTTTTTTAATTGTATGGTAAACGAATTCGATGCGACCGGCCGGCTTTTGCATAATATGCAGATCATAATTATAGTTTTTTTGTATTTTATTTTTAGAAAAATTATTATTTTTATTTTATTGGACATATTTTATTTTAAAATATTCATTATATTTAAATAATTGCACTTTATCTTTTATTGCATTTTAATTACATATTTAATTAATAAAATTATTCCCAATTATACTATAAAAATGCTTACCTGTGATTTTATATTTACTAAAATTTAGTTTTTAAAAATCCTTTCGTATTATGCCCATTTACTACGCGTACCCACTTAATATTTTCACACCCGCACTTAGTTATGATATTTTTCCGCTCGTGACATTTTCACTTTATTCGATGTTCATTAATAATTTCTAGCTTGTATAATGAGAACTTAGTCCACATATCAATATTATATTATATGAATTCACAAAAACTGCGTTTATCTCAAAGAATGCGTAGGCGGACACACGACCGAAGCGAAGGAAGACTCGTGCTCAACTGAAGTTCTCTTCTGATACAACCGACTGTTATAATGTTTCCTGCAAAGCGATTTCCCGTTTCGACAAACCGAAATATCCTTTTTCTGCGCATGGTCTGTAGAGATTTCCATTCCCCTTTCGTGCGGTGAGTTTTACGGCGGAACGCTTATGTGAATATAATGCATATAACTGTCTGGCAAGTTTTGAGCGAGTATGTGTGTACAATATATATTATGTTATTGTGTATACAAAATGCCGGCCACGTGTTTGGAATTCGGTCACGACGCATGTGTATGTGTTTGTGTTTTTGTTGTGGGTCATTGTACTGGACAAATACATAGAAAGGGGGTTGCTATATATTGTTTATATTTAGTTTATGAATAACAATGTTGATTATATTATATAATTTTGATAATAAGACAGGATTGATTATCTAACATCGTAATATATAAACTGATACAGGAATATTATATATAGTGTGATTCAGCCATCGTTAGCCACTTCACACACGTACTATTTGGCTCATTTCATGAACAAAATTTCAATAGGGCTATAAACAAATATGCATGTGTGAGAAATAGCAGCCGTTTGAATTATTTTGGATTTATGGTGTTATCGTATAGTACTAAAACTTCAGAATCATTGCAGGGATGTGTTGCTCCAGAAGAAGTCCAGAAATCTAACGGTTCAAATGTTACGACCAAAAGAATGAAATATAAAAATCTTATTTTTTTGAAGCGAATGAAAATCACACAATATGTTTATCTTTGTTAAATAAAGTATTTGAGAAAAGAATTAAAAAAAAAGTAATAAAATGTTTTCATTTCAGAACGGTTGGACATCTGGAATTATAAAAAGGTAAGAGTATTTAATGAGAAAAACACATAAGTTTCCTGTCATCTTGGATAAATTTTGGAAAACAGGCCAGAATATAAAATATATATTTAATATCAAAATTTCAAAAATAAGTCGTATTTTTTTCAAATAGCCGCCATTTTTTCTATTATAGATTTTTGGCAAACGGTGGTGAATTACCACGTTGCAAGCCTTCCCCCATGTCGTTTATTATTTTTGTTTCTAAAGTGCCAATCCAATTGAGGAGTCATCTTTGGTGACCTCTGAAAATTATAAAAAATCCTTTATATATTAATATAATTTTTATTTTATTATTACTATTATAACGATTTTCCTGATATCAATTTCGGGGCTAGACGCTATGCGGTATTGCTATAGGTGTTATCTCCGATTATAGGACACAAAAAATACAGGGGTCAAAGTTTGACTAACATTTTAGAAAAATTACTTTAAAGGGTTCCCGCTGTGTTTGGAGTATCATCAACATCCGGCAACCATTGTGGGGATAGTTTAAAATAAGTAATTTTTTGCGATTTTTCTTTAGTTAGTTTTAATTCTTTCACTAAATCGTTCAATTCCACCTGAGTGTAAAGTTTCGGCAGTTTTTTCGTTTAAAAATTATTATTTGCAAATCAAATAAAAGGTTTGGTAGATTCTTGTGATTGATATATCGGGGCTTTTCTCTATATGTTCAGAATATTTCGGATATGGAATTCTATCCTAATTCAGAACTAGAACTTGTCCAACGTTGATTAGACTACTATTAGATGTCATTCCAAAGTACTCAGCGTACCTTTTTTCTTTTTCCTGGTTTCTTTATTTTCTCGACATTGGTTTACATTTATGTAGAGATGCGACTAACTGAAAAATTTGCGAATCGAGAAACCGATGGCAGATTTTGCTCATTACGAAAATTTTCGGCAAATGGCGAAACTTGTCGGTATGGCAAGCTTGGACCAATACTATATCTGTCTATCAATATGTTTATTATCACTTAAATATTACAAAATGAATAGGACATAAAATTACATTTTGAATTGCTATATATTTGAATAGAAGTACTAGTCTAGTCCTAGTCGAACTTTTGATACCTTCAATCAGTTGTCCATATTTTCCAGAAAAATATTACCTTTTCGTCGAATTTCTTTTGATTGCATCGAAACTAATGAGCGGATAAAGTTTAGAAAAACGTAGATAATTTAATTACCTATAAATCTAATATAATATCTAACATCAATTTTAACTTGAGATATGTTAAATAATGTGAGACTACGTCCATTTTTTTTCATTTAAAAAATCATATCTTAAAATCCTATCCAAAGAAATTTGTTTGATTGCTATTTTCATGTTTAGCGGGCCAACTAATATTGTTGTCCGAAAAATGTATACTTTAGGCGTGTTGGTAATTTTGGTTAATTAGATCTATATATATCTTATGCACCAGAGAACTGGACACACAATAGAAATATGCAATAATACATACATTTTATGATATTATATAAAGGATTTAGGAATAAGCCCTGTATTACATGATGACATAATATATGATGTGGCGGCCAGAAGTAATCAAGAACTGTGCTAGTCATGTTATCATGTCAATATATGCACAAATTGTGATGAAATGAAGAATGTATGTATATTTCGTATATGATGTATATAATTGTGTATAAATAATATAGGTATAAGTATAAACAATGTTTTTGTTCAGCTGTGACGTCACGGAACAACAGTTATGTACAAGCATAACAAAATCAGACACTGCCAGCCACTTACAAACAGAATATCTAAGTATTTAAATAATTAAAATAATTAACGTCGTGTGCGATTAGCCATGCATAATACACAAGTAATATGATTTATATAGCGGAACCTGCATCTTTATTCATACATATACGAGTATGTTATATATTGTCTATATTAATATGTATGTATGTATGTATGTTATGTTTATGTTTAATTCGTACGTCGTTTATAGGGTATACAATTGTCATTATCATAGGAAGCCACATGGCGAAGCGGTATATTTTGGCAATGTGTCGAAACTACTGTATTTCTTGGCTGTAACCTTGTTGGTGAATCTACGAGTGTTTCTTGGAATGTCGAGGAAGCGTTTCGAGAACCAATTGTAACATTTATATGTTTGAATGACCTTATGATAACTTTTATTATATTTAAAAATTAACCTGTTTTATTGATGCATTAACTCATTAATCTAAACCTGTTTAAAAAACACGAAAAAGAAATAATAAAAAAAAGGAACTTCACGGGAATTAACTTGATACGAGAATATACATATTGACACATTCCTGCCAGAAAATAATAAATTTAAAAAGTTGGTTTTTATTTGTTGAATTAAATCATATTTATTTTGTTATTTACCTACTCATCATCGTTTTATAAAAAATCATGCATATTCTTCAATTTTATTATTTTAAATTTACAGACTCGCCTCTAGCTCTTGTACTATAACATATTTCTAAATAATATGTGATTCACCATCGCTATTGTCCGATCCACGATAAAGTGCTTTGCTTGTTCTTCTTCATGTCTCGATTATTATTTATGCTTTCTACCGTGTTAGTTGAGTTTGCGTTTTCAGTTAACACGCGAGTTTGGTGCCGTTAAGATATGGTTTAATATGTTCTGCTGATATATTGTGTGCGCGCACCTCTTCAAGATAAAATCATTCAATTTGTATGTAAATATATAAAATATATAAAGTATTTCTACCGTCTAGCTAGTGTATTAAATCGCAGTAACTGCGTAATGTCAATGTCGATTAGTTGAAGAATTATTCAAATTCGTTTATTTGCAATATAGTACTTTTAAAATGTTACCGGTAAAGAAGAAGACTTTAATAAATTCAGTGAATTCTCCTCATATTCGTACGGTGCACAGTGACACTGAGCTTGAGATCAATCGAAATGGAGATCTTTGGAATCGAAAGGTTGACACAGCTTTACGATCATGTAGAGTCCGTCGTTCGAGTCGTGCAAAATATAAAAAAGGTCAAATCGATATTGGTGACTCGGAAAGAATATCCGATACTTCTGTTCCACCCTTGGTGTCTGTGACTGAATTACCTTTAGCGAATTTTAGTGACGATGAGTATGAATCATCTGCGACCAGTCATATTAAAAAGTTGTCTGTTTATGATACATCAACTACAGGATCGGCTAGTAGTGAAAATCGAGTTTGTGAAAATGGTTTCTATTTCGAACAAGTAGCAAACTCTGAAATTCCGATATCTCCGCATTTAAAATCAATGAATTTGAATATAAAGCATTTTCGGGAAACGTCTGATGCTAGAAATCGACGAATTTATGCTATAGATGAAATGTCCGAGGATTCTGGAAAGTCTGACATTTTATTGCAATTGGAACAAGCACATCTTGAAAATGTTCGAAGGGTGCTCAATGAACAGCGAATCCAAGCCAAGCAGCGTCCTCGCCGATCAAGATCTAATGCATATTTACCAAAGTATTCTTGTATATATTTAATACAATTTGTAATAATCCTTTTTAAAATAGTAGGATATTATCACAGAATAATGTGCAATTATCATCGGACTGCGAATCTCCAGCGTACGTTCCTGCTGAAAGTTCAACTAAAAGCTATAGAAATTGCACCATATTTTTAAACCCAAAAAAGTTGTGTGTTAATTTCCTTTTCTTTGGAATAATTTCATAACACTATATTTGTAGTTCTGCGACAGCAGATGCTGAATTAATTGAACTTACTGAGTCCACGTCTTTATCGCAACGTACGCAAGTGTACAACGCAATAATTTTCGATGTGGACCACACACAAGAGATGGATTTTGGTGGAGGACAAAGTATAGGTATGTCAAGCCGTGACAGCTTAGCTTCCACAGCAAAGTCCAGCAAAAAATCATGTTGTGGATGTTTTGGTTTTTTGAAATACAAATTTCCTCAGAACCCAAAGTCAATCAGAAAAACGGAAGACGAACAAAAGTTATTATAATATTTTTATATTCCCTTTATTTCTTGAATTATTTTTGAAACCACATGTTTAATGTTTTAGTATGAAACTGTATTTTAACAGTTGTTAGGGATTTCGACGTTGTAAAGATTAAATTTAAAACTAATTTACAACAAATTTTTATCTATTTTTATTTTCCAATACTGAAACCCTCGTATTAATTTAGTCTCTAGTTGGTCTAAAAGGACAGTGTTTAACGGTGAGTGAAATTGTAATGTATGTATTACATTTTAAGCATAATATTTCATGTTGTTTTAAAAAAAATATTTGGATTATTTAACGAAAATAAAATAGAACGAAACTATTTTTTTATGATTATTCATATTTTTATAGTATAAGCGTTAAAACATACTCTTTTTAAAGCACAATTTGCCACAATCAGACTGAATGGTCACGAGCTCTGCTAGCTACTCAAATGAAGCGACTATTTTGGAGCGCATTCTCAGTTTTTATACACAATACATAGAAAATGCGTTCAAAAAAAGTTGCTTCATAGCGTGTCTAAAATATACACATAATATCAAGCTTCCCAATTGGCCTCCAATGCATTTTAATGCATTAATAATGCATTATATTATCCATCAAAATGTCGCAAAATATAAGCGATAATGTTTCTCATTAACGCAT
>JANSTU010043445.1:0-10718 GCA_027564075.1 Bolitophila hybrida | reverse complement strand
ATGGGGCATAGGGCCAGTGTGCCATGCTGTATACTGGATTCATTGACCATTACGGTTTCACACGACTCATAGATTTGCATTTATTTCATAGAAATATAATTACATAGGCATAATAAAGTATAATTGTACATTTATAAGATAAAAATACTATTTTATGATTTTTTTTTTTAGGTAAAATTATTAAATATCACATTTTCTTAAACTAAAATATGTTAATTAAACAAATAATATTATAGTTATTATAAATATAACTATAAAGAATCCCTGAGATTACCTACATAAAATGCTATATTAACAAGTAGAACTCAAACCGACTGGATGACTAGAATCAGTTCAAAATACTTAGGTAAGTTTTAGTGAATTTCGTTTGCACTCGACCGTGTTCCTCGCTTTGGTGCACACAAACACTCACCCTGAATTTTCCTCTCGATCCACGGCAAATAGTTCACGACTCTCGTGAAAATTCCCGGCAAATTGGGACGTGCACAACCACGACCCCATGACACTACACCAATAACTTCAATGCTACCGCTGGTACCCTCCACTTGCATCGGTCCACCGCTGTCACCCTGACATGCGTCCTTCTTGCCATCATGAAATCCAGCACACATCATATTATCAGAAATGCGTTTCTTACCGTAACCCGATTCCAGGCACTGTTCCTGTGACCATACAGGCAACACCACAGATCTTAGCAAAGGAGAGACAGGCTTTTGTTCGTTCGTACGTCCCCAACCGGCAATAATTGACATTGATCCAGCAAAATCACGAACACTACCATCAGGCAGACAGGCAGGCTGAACAGTTGGTCCAAAACTTACGGGACGCTCTAGTTCGAGCAGTGCAATATCATTATTAAACGAAATTATATCAAAATATTCGTGTTCGTGAATGACATTCACTCGACGCGTGTCCACGTAATCCTCGGAAATATTATGACCGCCCAGATAGACCTGTTTGTATTGCACACGTGTAGCATATCATTCTGTAATAATTAACATTTCTTCTATATACTCACCCTGATCTCACTGGCTTCCAGTCCGTTTACACAGTGCGCTGCCGTTAGTACATAGTTCTGTGATATCAGCGATGCACCGCAGTACAACTTTCCATGCTTGGACAGTCCAACGACCCAGGGAAACTCATGTGCGGCCGTCACCTGTCCACCGACGATCCGATTGGCACGTCCTCGAACACCGCATACTATAATAGAACGGAAAGAGAGTGTTTTTTGTTTGGTTATAAAATTGATAACCCGAATGAGTTGTTTTGCATATACATGTAAAAAATGATTTTCATATACAAATCTATGTTAATATGCTCGTTAATCGTCGATTGCATAAAATGCTTTGTATGTGTTTATTTGTGCGTGTGTATATATAATAATTATATGTGAGTGTATAGTTTTTCAACTTTTTAAAAGTCAAGTACAAGGTCGATTTCACTATACTCGAATCGATTATTTAAATTGAGTGTGTATTTCGTTGAACGGTGTGACTTTACAAATATAATATAATCCAAATGTAAATGTGTGTGTGTGTGTGCGTAAGGAAAACATTATATATAATGCATATGGCATTTACTCGATTAGTGAATTGGATGCTTGTACCTTCAGTGTCTATTTTACATAACTTGTACATTATCTATGTATATGACTCTTATATAAAAGACGTAGTGTTGTGTATTGTTTTTAATACGGTGTAATGACTTATGGTAATTTATATATATTACGTTTACTCGAAAGGCTCTGTAGTCTATATATTATATACCCTAATAGTAATTTATAGATATTTTATGATAATATAGCGAGAGCGTGCGTTTGAATTGAGTAAATATAAAGTATTTGAAAGTGGTAATAGAATGTAGGCTAGCATCAGAGGTTCTTGATATTTACATCAGCGAAATATTTTAGAGATTTAAATAAAGACCCGTCTAAAATAGTTCAAGTGTTTGCTTAGAGATGGCGTAGTGATTCAATGAGCTAAGTATAGAGTAACAGAGTTAGAAGAAACAAAAAACATAGATTGCCTCTTTATGAAAAACTAAAACTAATAAATTTACCAGTGTTTTCGTACAGATGGCGTAATAATTAAATATTAAACGTTTATTACTTTACATCTTCTATCGAATTTTAATTTAAGAGATCTAATGACGCTGTTTTAATCGTTAATCGAGATTCTCTAATATAACGAATATAAGTGTAATGATCCTCTTAAAATACTGTTGTGTTGTCATTTAGATGGCGATTAGTGGTTTATTGAGTTAACAACAATTTTAACATCAAATTTAACAACCATCTATGTGGTCTAACTGATGCATTATCATGCAACAGATACCAACTGCCTGGATCACGATATTCAGGTTGAATACGACAATTTATGAGTATAAAACGCCTCAAAACTTCGAGGAAATACGTACCAGTAACTATTTGAACAGTTGGAATGATTTGTAAATTGAATAAAAACTGTTATTTGACAACAAAATTTCATGAAATTGGCACATAATAGAATCAATTCTATCTCTAAAATGCATGTTTAAAAACATAGATGGCAACACTGGTATATGAAACATTTTGCAATTTAAATAAGAATCACATATTTATTTCGGTATAGAATGTAAAATAAAATAATTTCGTTTTTATAAAATAATTATTTAAATTAACTCTCCACTTAGACAAAATTAATTATATAAAATTTGTCCTGATAAACTTTTGATTGGGCAAAAATTATAAAAACTCTTGTTTTTCCTCATTTTCTATTAATTTAAGATAAATTGTGAAAATATTAACATCAACTTTATTTGCAAAAAATATTATTTTTTTTAAATAATTAATAATTAAATAATTTCACGATTGCTTGGCTCTAACCACAACAATAATTAGATAATTACAACAGCACACCTTTCACAATATTTATTTCAAGCCTTAGTCACCTCAAACAATTATAAACTCATTAGATAAGTGTGTACAATCAATTTTAACTACACTTAACAATTATTGCACTTCAAACACACATACACGTTTAAAAACTGCATCATTTGACAAGCCAAATACTATATCGAAAATTTCTTTACCACAGTCACACGATTTACTGATGTCCCTAGACGGCAAACCATTGGACAAGGATGTGCAGCACAAAATGGCTGCCGCAATTACCGTTACGAAATACATTATGACAGCAGCCCACTAAATACACGAAACGAGAGAAAAAAACGATAGGCGGTCCAAGAAGACACCAAAAGCGAAAAGTGCTCACAAAACCTGCTCTGACTGACGAATTAGGATCGATTGACACTTTATATATGGCAGTATTCCTCTATAAGTGTGTGATCGTTTTCCCGTGAACATCAACGCATGCGTCAGTACATCAAGTAGGGGTTGTCCTTGGCTCTGCGCTAATGTGTATTATAGGTGTTCGTATAATATAGTTTATCGCGTTCGGCATATTTTGTTGATATACGACAAATAATAATAATTGCTCTCTGCGGAGTAGTTCACATATATTTAGTACATTCTCGTCGCCCGAAACACGTGTGTATGTTTACATGATTATTTTTAACGTCTACATTCTATATATATGTATAACTATAGCCAAAGAATTATATGTGTGTCTATGAATGCACTTTGGAAATGTGCAAAATTGTGCAAAATTAAAATGCATACACTTTCAATGTTTACGGTTATGCATTTGTTGTGTGACCCAGTTTAGGGCGTTTTTCAGTGTGTTCTGTATTATTTCAAGGCGAATTCTGAGCATTATCGTAAAATAATATTTGTTTACAATATTTTAGTGCACATAGGTGCATGCATATTTGTTTCTGTGTGTATGTTTATGTATGTGTTTGCGTTTAAGATTGCAGACGACTTTGGAAATGTAAATATTATAATGATGAATGACTCTGTATATACTAAATTCTGTAGGTCATTTATTGGGTGCATATTTTTATAAATATAATGTTAAGGTCGATCGACTCTATTACGTGCTTTGACATATTTATTTAAACAACTACAATACATACCTATCTATTATAAATTTACAAATAATACTGTGATTATATACATAAAAATACTGAAACATTCTTAAGAACTTAGACCCAAATTTTTAGTTCAGTATAAATGTTTGAACATGATCAATCTAAAATTAGCCAAGGTGTTCTTGGAATAAAGATGCCTAACAAACGAATTCAGGGTCAATTCGATGGACATATGGACATATATATATATATATATATAGTATATAAATATAATATTAAGTCAGTGTGTCATTTCGTAATGAATTATATATATTTGCAAAACAAGTCAGGTGCATTGACTTGGTTCTGTATGAAGGTGTCATAAATTCGAGGTGTTTTATTTTTCGTTGTTTAGTTATATAATTATTTGTGTTTTGATAGTGATGTCTTCGCTTCTTTTCGGACAAGTGGCCGAATCTTTGACATTCATCGGTGCATTCACCTTATAACATACGAGTATATGATGTAATCGATAAATAGATATATGCAAAATATATTATTGATAAAATGATTTTATAGTAGGATTGTATTTTTTTAAATGAGTTACTATTTATTTGTTACCAAATTTATTTTTTATTATAAAACAATAAAGTAAACAATGTTATTTTCAAGTTATTATATTTTAAGTTATATATAATATATAAATTAAATTATACAAAAAATACATATTTTTATATTTTAATGATTTATATTTTTTTACATTTTTCGGAAGTGAGACAAGTCAACAATGTTAATGTTAACTAAGTTTAGTTACACAATATTTGTTACATTTATTTTGCTCTAAAATTTAGTATTTTTGTTTTTTTGATAATAGCTATTAAAAATGTAGGAAGTAGACAAATTTTTAAACCCAATTCGCTACATTCTAGAGATAAAAATAACGCCACAATTTTCAATTTTCCATAATTTAGGAACTCTTTTTTCGATATCTACCTTTTCAAAATTCCCATTTAAGCGCACACTATACTAAAAAAACCGTTATCCAATCGAGATAAAACTTAAGGGCGGGATAAAGTTAATTCATGCAAAAAAGGCATATTTTTGTGAATTTCGTTTGACGACACAGTTAAAATCTATTTATTAAAACCAATCAAAGTTCTTTCATTAGATAATTGCTTTCTTAAACACTTTGAAGGGAAAAATGCGATTGCAAAAAAATATTTAAAAATTACTCCTTTTTAATTAGTAAAGAGGCCAATCATTGAAAATGCGCATGTTTGATTGTGTGTTTATTTATCCTTTTTTTTAATTTTTTTGTTTTATTAATTTTATTTTATTTTTTTATCAACCATTTCCTCGTAAATTATGTACAGAAATAGTGTTCAAATCATTAAAGGATCGTTGCAGTAGTTTTGAACTTATAAGGGGCACCGACTTTGAAAACGTGAGTTGTGAGAAAAACGCTTTAAAGATTTTAACACTAAAAAAGTTGGAATAAAACGATTATAAGCGAGTTTGATCGGCGTCAAATTTGCTGTGATCGACTTAAAATGTTGACACAATATTCATGAGATATTATGCATTCAGTTAAAAAAATAAAAATATTATAAATATGAATGATTATGATTTTTTAGGTTTAAAAGAATAAACGTAAAAATAAAAATAATAATAATAATAATAATTAAAATTAATTTTCAATAGGTTTTGAAATATAATAAAATGCGAAAAAACTTCATGATAAGTAAGAAAGAACTTTTTTAACAAAACAAACAAAATCATCAAAAACTATTTATTTGTTTTACTTACTCATTTGAAAAAAATAACAAAACCTTTTTTGTCAGAAAATATCGAAAATTGTCAAAACATCTTTTTAATAGTAAAACATGTAAAAGACTTATTTTATTTTTAAAAAAATTGTAAAAATATTATCAAAAAATATAAGAAAGACCAAAACTTTTTATTTTAATAAAAAATATATTTAACAATTTTCTATATACTATATATATAAAAATGTGGAAAAAGATGAATTAAAAAATTTACAACTTTTAAACTAGACCAATCATTAAAAAAGCGCATGTTGGATTTTGTATTTTTAATTTTTAATTTTATTGTTTTATTTTTTTTTTTTTTTAAATTACACGAAGTTTTCAGAATTTTAACCGAACTTTAAAGAAGAAATTGCACTTTACGTTTAGATTATTTTATATAAATTGTTCAAAAATTAATTATGAGTAGAAAAAAAGCAAAACAAAAACGTCGAAAAAAACTCAGTTAACCGTAGACTGATGTTCGGTCGGTTTCAAAGGGCTTGCGTACATCAAGTATGTGATCTCATGCTGAATGCCAAGCGAAGATGTAAATTTTTTGTATACCAGTTTTTAAAACGGCCTAAAAAGTATAAATGTATATGTCTGTATAGCACATTTATAACACCATACAGATTCCTAACTATAGATTTTATTTAGTATTATCAATTGATCTAAAACGACTCAAACATAGGTCCGTTCATAGATTTTAAAAAACATCCAAAGGTAATTTCACTTACTCATTTTAAAAAATCGAAAAATCTCAAAAAATATTTTTATAGAAAACTATATTTATTTTTTTTTACTAATATCCAGTTCTGCCAAAGATTTTTTTAAATCACCAGATGGTGCCCTATTTTCCGAAGTTCTAATGATCATTTTCTATAGGAAAAAGTGCAAATGATCATTTTCTATAGGAAAAAGTGCAAATGATCATTTTCTATAGGAAAAAGTGCAAATGATATAACCCTTTTTACCTAATTTTCGGCCTTACCCCTCTTTAGGTAGGGGAAAAAGTGCAAATGATATAACCCTTTTTACCTAATTTTCGGCCTTACCCCTCTTTAGGTAGGGGAACGAGTTCATCTGTCACCGCTACATTGCTTATCTTGTAATTTACAACACGCTTCAAAACGGTTTGCGCGAGCATAAAAACACGTCTTCAATTGCCAACGGAAGAACTTTAGAACTTATAAAATAACCATATTTAATACCGGTGTCGAATTTATTTTTTTAGGGAAAATATCGAATAATGTTAAAAAGAAACTTTAGAAACTTTTATAAAAAATATTTTAAAAAATCTTTAAGGAAAATTACAAAAACTCATTTCTTACTCAATAAATTTTGGTTTAATAATTAATGTTTATTTTAAACAGAATCATTATAGAAATATTTAAAAATAATAAAAAATGTATTCTTTTATGGAACTAAACCACAAATAAAAATTCGCTATATTATGCCACATTGCCCATTACCATTTCGAAATATTACATTAATAATTTTTAATCAATCATAATGCATATATTCTCATATCGTCGTATTGAGCATTTGCATAATTTAGCTGCGCAATTACCAATTTTTGTGTGTTTTTTTATCTACGGATTTCGCAGTGCCGTGGCGCTATGCATTTCCGTGCATTTACATAAATACTGAATTAATATCGAGTGCACTTTCATTGTAATAATAATAATTATCGCAGACATACACAAAACACACACACATTGGCTTTCAGTATGATGATTATATTATTGGTGTAATATTATAATTTTGTTTATAACAAAAATATGTATTTCAATGTCACCGTAAACAAATCGCGGTTACCTATATTTTAATATGCACCGCAAAAAGAAATTATGTAATGCATTGTTGTTGTTATTGTTATAATGCGTAATTTTGTCTCTGTTAAGTGCGAGCATGATGTGTGTTTGCGTGTGCGTGTGCAAGTGCGTGTGTCGGATTTGATCTAATTTATGAGAGGATTTATGTTTTTTATCGATGCACATGGTTGAATTGATGTATCAGAACAGAGTTGAAGGTCAACAGTTTTCAGGAAGTTATACATACAACATAATGAATTCAAAGTATTTTTTCTTATTGATTTACGGCTGAACAACTATCTCGAACCCAGAAACAATTATATCCTAATCTAATCTAATCTTTTAATTTAATTCTCACAAAACCTAATAATCAATACAAATTTGTGCGCACGGAAGGCTATGTGTGAGTAAACACACTATGATGTCTAGAGAGTCATCGGCTTTTCAGTGTCACTTTCGTTCATTGATCCAAGTCGCGCGAGTACGTTTGCATTTGAATTCATTGAATTTCGGTAAAATGTAAAATACTAATACCCTATACAAATAAATAAAGTACAGCTTATCTACGACCTTACGAAAATTAACATGCTCAAATTGTATTTTTAGTTGATGTTCGTACTTTTAATTGTTCAGCGTCAATATTTGGCACCTTCGATTTGAATTTATTATTATACCGTTTAGGTACCTGCGTGTTTTGCGTAGGTGATGGTCGGTTAAAGCGCGCTTACGAGTATATATATATATAGAACTCGGAAGTGAGATATATACAATATATATGATTGATTGCAAATGGTTCCGGTAATTTGGATGTTTGAGATAACTGAGTTTACATTTTGTTGAATAATTTAATTTTATTTGATCGTTTGTTTTGTTGTGCAAGGTTAGGCTGGGTTATTTCGTATTGGTTTTCCTATGAATACGATGAGTTGAAAACCAATTAAAAATTACAGACATTTGAATTTAAAGATTTTTTATTTTTCCAAGAAAGTCAACTATTTGTTGATTAATGATGTCTTTATATATATTTAAGTTTACAATGTTAAGTTTTTATCAGCTCATACCAGCGGTTAAACATGTAATTTAGGGGTGAATATTAACGCGCTGAATGCATGGGGACTGCTTGGCAATAAGAGCAAATGTAAAAATAAATATGTGATTTGAATGTTAGATAAAACGAGTGATGGTTTTTCTATACTCGCCATTGCTCGAACGTGATAGTAGATATATGTTTCCGGCCCCTCGAGTGTTGAATCCCATGCATATAAATTAGGTAATAATATTCCTGACAGATTTTATAAAAACAGGGTTTGACGAGGATTTGAGGAATAATTTTGGTATGAAATTAAAGGAAATAATTGAAGGGCCAATAATGCACCAGCCTAAGCTCTCTCTCATTAGATCCTGTAATCCCTTGTGGGACATAGGGTCAGTGTGCGAGGCCGCATGATAATTGATGGCATTATTGTTCCTTTATTCCAAATCAATAACATATTTAAGAAATAGGCTATTAATAGCATGAGGAACCTACTGATTTAAAGTGCTACATTCGAAAAACACTTCGATCTGCCGTCCGGGATCGAACCGGCGACCTCCCATAGGCCAGCAAACGCGTTAATCCGTGTAATCTAACAACTCCAAAATTAGATGAACTGCGTTTATAATTACTGCCTTACACATCGTATTCTCCTGTTCTAGCCCCTGTGACTTCTTTTTGTTTCCAAACTTGAAGAAATGGCTCGGAGGAAGGAGATTCACATTAAATGAAGAAGTCATTGCCAAAACAAACGCATATCCAAACACTTCGTTCTCAAATGACTGTCAAAATTTGGACAGGTGTCCTAAATATCCGGATACTTATCAAACAACCCTCGTATTAAAAGCAATTATTATTTTTAAAATCCTAGGTGGGAAACTATTTTCACTATTGGAACAGCATATTTACAATAAAATTTAAAATTCAATTTAACTTTCTTTTGGAGTAATTGGAGTAAAACACAAAATCCAACATGCGCATTTTCCATGATCGGCCTGTTTACTAGTTTACAAGATGTACATTTTTTTTTTCAATAATATGTTAATAAAAATCCTTTCTTTCTCGATTTTTTTTTGTTTTGAAACATATAATAATATACAGGGGTGATTAGATAAATTCGGAAAATGTTAACCGTCTTCTTTAATTAATTGAAATAGAATATATATTTAACTGAAAATTAGCACACAGGTAGTTTAAAATATAACGAATGCATTTATTCAATAATGACCAGTGGTAGCAAATATATTCACTCAAACAGGCCTGAGTTTCCGGAACTTGTGAGCTGGTTACTCCATCATCCACTGCTTTACGACTGTTTTTAAAGCATTGAAGTAAATGTTGGCGTTGATTTTCAGACCAGCTTGAAAGAAATATGGCGCCATAACCCACCCCCTCGCTACTTAAGACGCCTAGCACCCGAGGCCGGAAATTTCGTGTGCATTACGATAGGAACTTCAAAAGGGTTCTCGCATATCCATACTGTCTCTAAATTTACTTCGTCCGAAAAGAATCGCAAAAAAACCAGAGCTTTTGTGTTTCATATCGTACAGCAAAGCTTGCGCTTTAGTTTTTCGGTTGACTTTACTTTGTTCAGTGAAGAGCTGCCGTCTTCTGGTGATGCACGAGTTGTAGCCCAAATCTTTACGCACTGATAAAGGGATTGTGGCTCTTATTATCGTCACTCATTTTCGTCCCACAAAGGCCGGTGTTCTTTTGCAATCTGAACGCTTGCTGTGAGTAGATTGGTCAGCTGTGAATATCTCTTTATCATCCGGCTCATTGTACGTATTCTTCATTCATTTTGCTTCCGATTGATCTGGTTTTTTACACGCTTATTCGATATTGAATGAGCTTTGCTTTGCTCCTACCCAAATTAAAATCTTTTCGGATTTATCTAATCACCCCTGTAATTGATTTGTTGACCCTGAAATATTCTTGAATGATAGCGTTTTACAAAAATCACCTAATTCATTTCCAAATTGTTTTGTATAAATAAATACATAAAATACGAACTATGTTACCGATCGCGAATTACCTGTACAATAACGGTTCATTTAATGTCCATTCAGCGGTGATTAAACAATTATTTCGCAAAAGATTTTTTATGTATAT
>JANSTU010043434.1:0-10719 GCA_027564075.1 Bolitophila hybrida | reverse complement strand
GGGCCGGTGGAATCATCGGTCCATATTTCTTTAAAAATGATGCCGGTGCGAACGTAACCGTCAATGGCGACCGTTATGGCGACATTTGGTTTCAGCAAGACGGCGCCACTTCCCACACATCGCATCAATCAATGGATTGCGCACATAATTTCACGTTTTGGGCCGGTCGATTGGCCACCAAGATCGTGTGATATCACATGATAATAAACATTTCCCATTAAATTTGAATTTTCTGTGTTTTTTTCTTTGAATAAGTAGGGAACCTCGAAATGGATCACGTTTTATAATAAAACTACCAGAGTCTGACCCAGAATCATCCCCAAAATAAACACAGAACACTGTTTTTTATGTATAGTTTTATGTAACAGTATTTTAATCGCCATTTGAGACAATGAATACAGATGCCCAGAAATCGTACAATTGGTTCCGCGATCTGCAAGTTTTTTATGTAATTTTAAATCGTTTTTTGATCAATTCGTATTTTGGCTTAAAATAAGTTTGGAATTGTGGGAAGAAATATATAATTTATTTGTTCTATATATGTGGAATGAAGAAAGCGACCTAGTGTGCGAAAACAGATATTTATATGTAATACCGAAATCTCTAAAGCATTATCGAAGCAATGACTTCTCGAGTACGATTTTAGCGAAGTTGTGCAAAAAAGACACTAAGACATACTAGGCGTCGCCATTATCATGTCGCTTTTGTTTTCTTTAGTATCAACCTTAAAAAGATGCCTGTAAAAATTGCATAACATTTGGTTACTGCGAGAATTGTAAAAAATGAATCAATATGAGATTCGTGTGGTAATCAAACACTGTTTGTTTAATGGGAAATGGGAACAAGTACCTCAGCTCAGCAATGGCATGAAAAGTTTTACCGAGAAATGTCTCCATTGAAAACAAATTATTGCCGATGGTATGCGGATTTAAAAAAAGGTCGAAAAACAACGCAAAGCGCCCAGGTCGTCCAATTTAGGCGGCAAACGCCCGAAAATATTAAAAAAATATTTGAAATTGTTTTGTCCGATTTGTGATTCGAATTGCTGCCACATTCCTCATATACTCCAGATCTGGCCCCATCTGACTTCTGCGTATTCGCAGAACTCAAAAAAAGATGCCCCAGGTAAATAAATATACATTCAATGATGAGGTTGTAACCGCAACTGAGAAAGACATCGAAAGTTTAGGAAAACGTTGAAAAGATTGTATCGTTTGTGTTTATGTTAGACCCCCTAGGGGGCACTAGGTTCGCTTTTTTATATGGAATAATTTGGCTCAAATTAAAATAATATCATATATTTAATTAAAAAGAAATTAATATAATACAAAAAATGCCGTCTGCGGGATGAAAGTCCTAAAAAATATATGGAAGTCCGGGGATGAATAACTAAAAATTTGCACGAATGTCCGTTGTTAGAAATTCTACAAATTACATGCATACCATAGCTAATTCGCCAACAAAAGTAACTGCGGAATGAGTGTCGAAAGTCCCATCACCAAATATTTATATATTTACAAAAATTTGACATTGATTGCAGTATTAGATATTTCATTGTGACGTCCAATTTGTATCAGATGTCAGGATGACAGCAATAACAATGTATATTACAATGGCACATAAACATTCATTAGTAGCTTTAAATCGTAAGTTGAACTAACAGAAAGGCGACGACTCTTTGGCAGTTATTTAATTTTCTTATCAATAGATTTTGGACAAACGCTCCCGGTAATTCCCAATTCGATGACTAATCAATAAATCTCAAGGCCAGATTTAAAAATTCATGCTTCGCTAATGGTTAATTATTTGTAGCCAGCCTCAGAGTTAATAAGACAAACGTTTTGTTTGAATAAAATAAAATAACATAATAAATGACATAAACATAAATGTTTTTTTAAATATTAATCATCCACAATGAAAGCTCGATGTGACTTTAAAATGGTGAAATTCAAAAAGATCGATTTTTATACAGTCAATATCGTGGTCGATTGAATTCTATTTACTTCCAAAAGAGTTTCATTTAATCGTTCTATCAAAAAAGAAAGGATCACAGATACATAAAAAACAAACATACACCAAACAAATAAAAATTGTATTCGATCTGGAAGAAAATGCAAAATAAATGTCTATGATGAAAGATCAGTAGTCACACTAATAAAGAAAAATCCAAGACAGAGTGCTCCGAAAATATCAGTTGCACATAAAGTTGCTCACCTACGAAACGTCGTGGAATATATATGCAGAGAAGACTGAAGGCAATTAATAAGATTAAGGGATACCCCACAAAATATTAAACTCGAATTATATTCTATCTGTACGATTTTTTCTGAAGAATATTTTGTGTGTGGTTTTCTTCAGAGGATTATAAATATAATAAACGTTTACTGACTGTATATCAATTTTGGACGGAACGAAGTTTGCCGGGTCAGCTAATTATATAATAAATATAAATGAATAACAGTAGAAGAAGCATCAATAATAATTGACATTTCAATATTTGTGTCTTCTAGTTATTTAGTTTTAAAATTATGATTTCCTGGAATAAATTTAAAAGATCGGGATCGTACCGAAGAGCTGTTCAAAACGAACGAGAAAAAAGCTTTCCTGTTTCGCGTGACAGGATATTGCTTCCAAAAGTCTAACAAAGCTAATTTTTTGGTTTAAGTAATTAATTTTTAATGCTAGATGAATTGCATGATATCGGCCCAGGTTCAAATCCAACCACGTAAGAATTTGTTGCAGAAAATATTCCGGAAATTAAAAAAAGGAATAAATATGTAAAAAAATGTCAACATTTGGTAAGGTTTCAGTAAAATAATCATCATCATCATAATCATCATCTTCCGCTGAATGTTTTTCAAACAGATTGTCCGGCGAATCAATAGTCTAATTACGTTATCTCCGTTGGGCCTTCTAGAAGGAAAACTTAAGTCTTATGTAGGTAAAATATAAGGAAGCCAAAAATACTTTTTATAAGGCCTTTTAAGTTTTATAGCTGGGTGAAAAAAATAAAATAAAAATAATAAAAAAATAATAAAAATAAAACCTTATGCCAAATTGTTGTTTGGGACGCTGGTAATAATTGATTTAATATCAACGCTCTGATGTGCTTTCAAGAAGTGCAACAGTTACATTTATATTGATAGAAAATAATATCATAATTTCAATGCAATATTAAATGACTGGTAAATGCCGCCTAACATATTTTAAATATATAATTAAGAATTATAAGTAGTTGATCTCATTTTAAGTGTATATAAGCATCACTTGATTGGATTGATGTTGAAAATTGAATTAAAAATAGTTGTTTCCAAATTCATACTTTTTCTGAGAGAAGTATTGCTTTCTATTAATGTTTTGTCCATTCTTTCGAATCTGTAAACAAGAAAAATTATGACCTAGATTTTGATAATTAAAATATTGTGTTAGGTAATTTCATAATAATTTTTAAAAACAATATATTAAAGACTACTATTTATTATTTTATACATTAAATTACAATACCTATAATATATTCATTCTAAAACAATTTGTATCCAAAATGTATGTCGTCTAGTCAACTTGATCATCAAATACAGATAATATATGCATTTATTGCTAACGTTATCATTGATCACCATTCGTCACATAACCAGGAAGCTACAGGCGACCAAGACAAACGCAAGCACAATGGAAACATTCTGGGTCGACAGAGCTCCGTTGCAATGGTCACCATCGCTGCAGGCGCAGACGACCTGCTTGCCGCCGAAGCCAGAGCGCTGGTAACACCGATCCTTGAAGTTCGAATCGTCGTAGCCACAGCCTCGGATCACCCGAGTGTCTTCCTGTGCTGTAAATATAACCCAAAACACATTTCTAGAACATTATAATCACATGTGCCAAAGATCGATTTTTAATTTACCTCCGTCTTTGTTGAACTCAATAACTTGAACGGTCTTGCGGCAGAATTTATAGTCCAGGTTAGTAGATACACTTTTGCTATTGCAGTCAATTGATAAATCTGGCGGAGGCACGTCCATGGCACATCTTGAGTCATTGTAGCTGTTGCATGAAAAACACCGAATAGCAATTCCTAAAGTAATTGATAGGTTAGAAATCTGAGTGATAATAAATAAAGTATATTGCAATTAAAATATTTAAAAACATTGCGATGCATAAAATGTTTTACATGCGAAAATGATATAATGTATGTTTTATTTATTAATTTTGAATTTTGCAATATATAGTTTATACGCCTGCCAATATGCAAATAAAATTGCTGCTACACAGTATACGGTGAAATATGGTTAGCTATTAGAATTAGTCACAGTTTCAGAAGTTATTAAATTGAAAAATACTGTATATTAAATAAAGATACTTGTTGATTTTCACAATATACCTCATATTTGGATGTAATTTGATGAAGATGGGACTTTGAATATACATTTTGAACAGGAAACGTTAAAAAATAAGTGAACCGTACCATAGACAGTGACAAGTACTTGAGACATGATTAGCCTTTCTATAGCACTTCAATAGAGTGGGTATTTTTAAGTTAAACCATATTTCTTCTTCTTTTAACTCAAATAGGTCATAGCCTCATCCGTCCTCCAAATAATATAGATTGTTCATGATAATGTTGGTCCGCAAGCAAGGTGTTCGTCGTGAAGTAAGCAAGTATTCTCATCGTTGATTTATAATACAATATATAAATTGAGTCAAAAAACTCATTAAAAGCGTATATTAGGCGAACGAATAAGCTTGTTTAAGGAGGGGGTGTTAAAGAAATTCATATTTTAATTGCAAAAATGTTAGCTTAGCTTCATTTAGATTTTATGTGCATAGAAACGAGCGTTCAACTGGTACAGGTTCAAGCACAGCAAGCGGCAGTCATTTTATGTACATACGTAGCCTTGTAGCGGAACCCCAAATTGGTATATCTTTGTTTTCAAATAACGGTATTAGAAGCATAAACAAAAGGGATGTGATGATAATAATAAAGATAAAATGCTAGCTTAAGCTGCTACAGGAAATTCATAATTTCCATGAACGAGGCAGTAATTGTAGTAGACACGCAATGCGTCAATTGATGAGGAAGAAGATGGATTACTATGGTGCTGGAATTTGTAGTTTTCGATTTTTTTTTTATTTCCATTATTTTTACTTACATTGAGGTTTGTATTATTAGAAAATAAGTTATTAATGTAAAATCAAAACCTTTATGATTTCAGATAAAAATTGGAATCGTTATACAAATCCCGCATTTGGAGAACTCCTATTACGGAATTCAGCGGTCATGTAGGCGTATTTGTTTTTTTATTGTGGTTAAATTGTTAAATAATTATTGATAAACAAAATTTGTTCAAAATAACATATCAAAATTTGATTAAATTCTAAATAGTTCTTTCCACACTTCACTTCACTTCACTTTGATAGCATGGACTAGAACGCGGTTTTTTTAGAAGAACTCTTACTAGTTTTAGCAAAATTAAAAACGACTAAAAAACTCAATTTTGTGTATTTTTTGATAGCTTATGATGTAGAATATGTTCACAAAGTGACCGATAAATAAGGTTATCGCATAAAAATGGAACCCTTACTTTTTCACGAAAATTGAGTTTGCGCGGTATTCTGCGTAATAAAACTGTCGTGTAATATTTATTAAACGGGTCTGGCACAGATGCGCGAAATTGACAAATTAGGACTAGAGTAATAAACTATATGGACAAAATTAAAATCAGTTAGGCTTTTCAAATCAACACAATCAACATTATATATATTGAACGCCAGTCTCGTAAACAAATGTTCGAGCATCGGACCTGGTTCCATATTAACAATAAACATGTCCAATCGAAGTAAAAAAGGGTGAAGCAAAAATGCTCATGCGCGAAGAGTTTGGAAATGAAAATATAAACTCGAGAAAATGAGTTTTCTGAAAATCCATGTTTTCCAAACTAGTCTCCACGATATATCAATAGATTGACTTATTTTTTTAGTAGAAAAAAAATATAGGAACCTAGACCTAAATTAAGATATTCATCGTTTTTTTATTAAACATGTGAAAAAACGGTAACTAAAAATTCACATGTCCGCCATTTTGTTCAATTTGTTTACTTGATTGAATCAGCGTATTTTTAGATTACTATATAAGAACATCCCATTAAGTACGTAGGAGGTGGTATGCCAAGTTCTTCCATGGTCGCCCAAAAAAATGCTGTCTTATGACACCATGAACTGACGTAAAATTTCAGAAATAAAAATGTATTGCTTTTTTATTGTATAAATTAATGGTCACTACTAAAATAAATATACAAACACGCAATTTAATTGCGAAAACAATAATGTTTAATAAAGTTAATATATTTTGATTGTTGTTTATTTACTTGCAAATAAAATTATAAAAACATTCATTTATTATTTAGATACAAATAATACAACAATAAATCTTACAAAAAAAACTCGAAGAGATTAGATAGCTCGGTTGTATATAAATAATATATAAAATTGACTGGGTACCAGTTTTTGTCAGTGATATTTTTAGCTCGTTATTTTTCTTCATTGTTAATATATTGGTTTTTAAAGTAGTATTAGTTTTAAAATTTTAATAATAGCTTCAAATAATAATAAAATGAATAATGATGATGATGATTATAAAATTATTTAAAAGCGGTCATGCGACAATTAACAAAAGTAGACTTAAAATATATGCTTACCATTTGATTATGCGATTGTGATAAACTATTTAAAGTTCATGAAGATCCCAAATATTTGTTAATTAATAATTTGTATGTGTGGGCGTTAGTGTTTATTTGTTATAATGTTGAATGTAAGTTTTATTTATGTTTATTTTATTGTTGACAAAGATATGTAAATACAGATATCATGATTAAGATATAAATATGCGGAAGATTGGGCTGCAATTAAAATATACTCGTATATTGTATTTACAAAATAAAACAATGAACAAAAAATATTAATAGAGAGTCCCGAAAAGCAAAAATTTTTTTTATTATAAACGGTTTCTTCAAATAAATATAATTAAATATTTATAATATTTATATATAATCCTTTTGTTATTTATGTTACAAATACAAACATCAATTTAATGTGAATCTTGAAAGTGTTATGCATATTTTAGTGTTTGTGTGAATGTGTGTGTATATTGTGAACAAAACAATAATCATGCGCACTGAAAACCACACGAATGCACAACATTCAGCGCAATTCCGAATAACGATCGATTTTCCATAAATAAATTATTTACTTTTCCGCGTAATGTTGTATCAACAATAAATAAATAATAAATATATAACAAAAAAACCCGGTTAGTGACCGTTTTCATGATCACACCCATGTATATACCGCTTTAAGGCTCATATTTATTGTATATAATAATAGGTGATTACCATCGCACCAAAAGCCATTCGTTATAGACGAAAATGATTTCCCAAAAAAACCCACAGAAATTATATGTATACATTTTCACACCACTGATTAAACCGTTGATTGAGCGCATATTAATTAGAATATTTAGTTATACGTGATTAGCACCTCATTGAATCACGTTCGACACTTTTCTTGTTAATTAGCTCACCTTGATTCACGAGAAACGCAAGTAACACTGCACTGACAAAAACGAACGATTGCAACACCGCCATGATTATATTTCCTCTGCGTTTTTAAATTTGGTTTTCTTCTTGAGCTTCACCTGTGTGTGTGTGTGTTTTCGCACAACCAGAATATATCAAATAAAATATATTATTTCTATTGAAACTAAGGCGATTCCTTGCGGTTCTTTGGTCGAGCGGTTACGGCGAACTGAACTGAGGAGCGTGAAGTTCCACGTTTGTGCTGCAGCGCCGTTCACGTTAGTAGTCGTACTTATTGTGAGCGCCGATTAGGTGACTGAGATTAACGGAAGCTGCGGGCTCGTTTATGAAAAATACTGATTGTATATATGCACACACACACTTATACTATTATAACGTATATGCTGGATATGAAATAACATAATATAGGTACATATATATATATAAAAGCTTGTGTGTGTGATTGCATTGCACATATATATCATATACATAGATTGTATGTATTTTCATATTACATAAACAATACATATACATATATCCCACACTGTTAAGATTTCAAGACTCTTTCAGCATATATAAATAGTATGCGCTTCAGGCGATTGAAGTAGATCGTCAAAACCGAGGCATTCGACACATTAATAAAATACCGCACATAAGTATATTGTAGATGTATACAATATACTTATGTCTTATATGTATGCACTCCTACTTCTGAGCACGATTTCTGTGTATTTGACTGAATTTGTAGGTGTGTGTATTTAACATTGTATATTATTTATCAGGCTGACCTCCAATTCACCCTTCCAATAAATAGAATCGAAAAAGAGAGAAACGGGTGAGACTCTGCGTGTTTATAGTTATGTGCTAAAAAATCAGCAAAGGTATAGGAATAATTGATATAATTTGCGTGGGCATGGCATAATTTAAGGCTGTTCCTATTTGGAAATTATTGAAGATGTCACCCAAAATTGTAATCATTTCGTTAAGCTTAATTTATATAGTTGAAATAAATAGAATGCAAACAAATTTTCATGGTCATCCTAATGTTTGTGATAAGTGATAATTTGTGATAATATCTTGCAATAACTTGGAAGCCCCCCATTCAAATTGATTGATACCGCAATCGATAAGTATGCACCGGTTTTAGTTAGTCTCATTTGTGTACCTAGTTTCAATTTCAGTCCACTGTGCTTGTTTAATCATATAGTTTTCCAACTTCAGATCGAATAGTCAAAGCTGATCAGATAATCTTAATGCATTCAGTTAAATATGTGTTCTATTTGTCCAAAGTACCATAGATTTATTTAAATCCAGCACAGTGAGTCCATATTTAAAACCTACTATTGCACTCCAAACATTAGTCTAATTAATCTATCAATCCATCCAGCTCAAAAATAATTTAAAAATTGGATAAGAATGATTTTCTATAATTCTAAGGAGAAGATCGACCGCATTTGAATGGTTGGTTGCCCGATCGGTCGAAGTTCACGAATTACTGAACTTCAAAAACCATAAAATAAAAAAACTGTCTCCATCCTTGGTACTGTTAATGACCTTTCTTTGTACCAATCTAAGCAGAACATCAAGCATCTGTAAATTCTAAAAATCAGTTTAAAATTGCCAGATATATTTATTATTAAACCTATATTTTCCTCGATTTTATATGAATTTTTGGGCAATGTGTGTACAAAAACGATGCGGTGTTCATGTCAATCACAGTTCTTAGCCATCACATTGAATTTCCATAAAGAGCGTCCATAGAATTGATGTAGAACTTGAAAAAAACACTGAAATTTAAAATCAAGAAATCACGGTTGTCCAGTTTACAGTATATATCAAAAGTAAATTAACACTTCAATATTTTGTACAAAAGTCTAATAAATTGACCGTTACTTAATTAATCCATCGAAAATCTAAATCCTACAAGTAAATAAATAAATAAAAGGAAGTTATAGAGGAAAATTAGCGTTGCAAAAATAAGTTAACACACCTTTTTAATAGCCACAGTGTGCACAATTTCTCTGTGACTTCTTCGCAAGTCTGCCTGGAAATGAAGGCGTGAATCTACTACAATCTTCTGCGGTAAAAGAATTCCATGTTTCTTCGATATTGGCTCTTAATTCTCGAATAGTTTCAGGAGCCTTTTCTGCGATCTTTAATTTTATCAAGGCCCACATATTCTCAATCGGTGACAAGTCTGGACTTTGCGGTGGTCACTTTAAAACCTTTTTAGTGTTGACTAATAAAATTCATTACCACTTTAGCATTGTGAATTGTAGCATTGTCTTGTTGAAATATGAAATCGTCACCAATCAAACGTTTACCTTCTGGTAATATGACGTCATCAAACAATTTTTGGTAAACTTCAGCATTAACTTTTCCTTTGAGGATTACAATTTTTCCAACTCCATACATGCTTATTTCATTCATGTAATCTGCGTCGAATAGTGTGAACTGAAGGAACCAATTTTCCTTCGGAAAGCAGATAAGCTTGGGTTAGTATCATATATGGAGAGCATTCTTTTATTTTCCCTTTCAGTTGTTTTTCTTGGACGTCCTTATCACACTACGCTCCTCAGTCGGAAAATGCTTAATTTTTTCCATATTTTAATTTTTATCCTTAGAAATTGACAAAGAATCTTAAAACAAAAAGCATTAGTTCTTATGTTAGGTCTAGTGTTCATCTGATCTTTTTTAAATACCTTTTAAAATTTACTTTATTTTGGTTGTAGAACACTATGTAACAATTTGTTTTTAAAAATATTTATGTTATTACCAGTAAAACAAATGAATATATAGTCATTATAACGGCATAACGGTAATTTGAAACAGTTTGTTGGATCCGACATCAAAATAAATTGTCTACTGTTAAACTTGGCCTTAGATCCGGTAGTTCGTCGATTTCAAAGAATCTGAAAAAAAAATGTAAACTAGTGCCGATCATTGAAAATGCGCATGTTGGATTTTGTGTATATCTATTTATTTTTTTTATTTTTGTTTAATATATTTTTTTTTATTTTAATATGTTATTTTTTTAAATTACACGAAGTTTGCCGAATCTTTATCGAACTTGGCACTTTTCGTTCCACATTTTTTATTTGTACCCCGACAAAATCATTTTCAATGATAAAATGATAAACAGTTATTATAT
>JANSTU010043423.1:0-10719 GCA_027564075.1 Bolitophila hybrida | reverse complement strand
TTGGAATCGTGAATCATCAACGTTATCATACACTTATTGTTCTATACAGGGTGCGTGTGTATATGTTAATTGATGACTTAATGTTACAATAACGTATTATTAACGTATATAGTTGAAGTTTTAAACGTAACTACTAACTAACTACTGATAACTACTGATTCTAAATATTTACCATTTTATCAAAAATTGCATACAATATGCTTCAATGATAAAAACGTCTTTTAAAGATAAGAAAACGGAAATGGAACACTATACACTGCTTCTGGGTAGACTATTGTTGGTTATTCAGAATTCTATTTATATACAACAGAAATAAATAAATACAAAATACTTTTCACACCGAAAATATGTTTCGTATGTATTTCTCTTTTTAGTGTGTGTAGTTAGCGATTTTTTGGACGGCTGACCGTTTCCTCTTAAACTTGATAACACGCGATTTATAGCGAATACGTACGCAATTTTTTTTTAATGAGCGGTATTAGTTTGAATTGTACTCTTTACCATGACACGCCTACCTCTGATCGCCCTAGTAATTGGGTTCATTCTTTACTGGTTTATTTTGTGTCCTATGTTATGGTTTCTATTATATAAATGGTTTAAGACGATATGTGATCCGCATCTACATTATCTTGTGCCGATGGTTTTCTGGTTCTGTACTCTTGCGGTTTTCGTTATAATATTGGTATTGATATGGCTTTATGTGTATTGTGACCGTATAAGATCTACAACACCAACGGAAGATATTGAAAATGTTTCTACATATTATCAAAAAAGTGATGTGGGCAATATATCTCCACTGTGTCCGAGACTGTCGATAAAATCACCACTCTCTGTTCAAATAAATAACAATGAAACATTAACAAAGAAGAGAGAGTCCAAAATTCAAGCCAACGAAGATATGCAGAATAGTCCAAGTGAAATGTTCTTTGAAGGCATGTTCTTTCCATACGATGAGTTTCCTAGAAAATCTATAGGAAATCCAGATCTATTTATTGGCCCTAAAGTACACACTAAACAGCGAAAACACGACGTAACTGGTCAACAAGATAACATCTATATTAATTGTGATGTTTCAAGACCGACACTAGGATCATCAAGTACTATTCGCATAGCTGAACCTGGGTGTACGCTTACACAAAAGTCAGAGGCATTCTTTTACGTAGAAGATGTGGAAGGAGGAGCTCGAAACGATGAGGTTTTCCAGTAAAAATACGATTTTTTTATTGTTATTATATTTTATTAAGTATACATTCTACAATAAGCACGAAACATTTTAATAATAATAATAAGGATTGTATAATTTTTGTTTTTTTTTTTGTAATATATAGTATAATATTGAAGTAGATTTATTATAGTTTAGAATTCTATCGGAATTGTAAAGGAGAAATGCGCAAACCGATTACGTCTTTGCCGATTTCGGCTACTTCGCACACGTTGCACACAACACCTTTATAAGCTGGCACGTACGATGCTCCGCAGAGGGCACACTTTACCTCTGGCTTTCCCTTATAGATTGGTCGGTACGTGTATGCGCACAAATTGAACGGATTGTGTTCATCGTACTGAAGCGTATGCTCGTCAACGGGATTTAACTCACAAGCCTGCAAAATCTTTCGTGCCTGTTGTGCCACTTCCGGACGTGGTCCGAACTCAAGCAAACGACGGGCAAAGGATGCTGCTGTTTTGTAGTTCTTTAGTTTAAAGAACATATTGAGAGCTGTTCGCAATGTAAGAATTTGATGAACGGGCTGTAGATTGCAATGGGAAAAGTAGGCGGCCATCTCGCAGTGTCGCTTCTTGTCATCAATGGTACCGTTTGGCAGTCCTTTACGATTAGTCTCCATCTTGATGCCGACCACATACTCACGGCAGATACTGAGTAATTGCTGAGCTTCTGCAATTTCCTGACGATTCTCGACTACCAGCAATGGAATGGACAGCAAAATGGACTGGAGTTTCTCGATGGCTTCTGAGAATTTGCCACCTGTAGTTAATTGGTAGCATAACTGCAGGCGTTGTACGAGATCATTAAGTTTTACACCGATCGTAGGGTGTGCCTTCTTTGTATTGGTCTCTTTCCAGTTGCGCTGTGGATGACCGGTCAATGAGTCTAGAGTTGGTAGGGCAGAGTAGGAAGTACGAGAACTAGTAAAAAGTTCCATAAACAATGGTTTGAAACGAGCAAAATCAACTACTCCGACCTGGTCGTTTAGCAATCGCATTGCGGACTCAAATGATCCAGCACAAAGATGATCAGCCACCAGATTTGTATTATTCGCCCAGGCCTGAGTTTGCGAAGTACCTCGTGTGGGAGCCTCGTACTGACCACCGGCCTCACTAATTTCGGCAGAGGCGAGCTTCGAAATTAATTCGTCAGGCAGTTCAAGATCTTCATCACCAACATCCCAGCCAGGGCCATCACCGTCACCAGTTACAGATCCCTCGACAGCATCTTTCATGTCATCGTCGTCATCATCACCGAGGCCTAATTCGGCATCAGCGCCCCAGCCATCGACAACACCATCGTCGTTTGAAACAATTGGATCAGCTGCAGCCAGAGCTTGGTTTACATTTTGTGCGCCACGAGACAACATTGCACCTTCAAAGAATCCGCGTGATACTGTCAACAGAGGCCAGTTGCTCTCGGCTTGCTGAATAGGTGCAGATGGTTTCAGGAATGTTGCATTCGGATTAACCACTGGCAACTCCTTACCATCGGCAGTAATACCTTCGCGCAACTGATCAGCTTCTTCTTCAAAACCGTGAGTGGCTGCAGTCAAATAAGCCAATGAGTGTTGACCACAATTCTTCAAAATCGAAATGCGCTCCTTAACATCACCAAGTAACAATGCTCCCTGATACTGTGCTGACACGTCCTTTCGAATTTCAGCAATCTTGTTCATTTTCTTTAGCTTATCCAGATTACCAGTGATCAGGTACAAAAAGGACAGTTTATCAAAGTTCTTTGTGCGCTGATAGCACATCTCAACGACCTGATGGTTTCCCTGCAGCAATGCAGACTGACCCAAACGATCCCAGCACTCTTTGTCGTCCAATGACTTAGCAGCCTCTAGTGCAACCTCAATATTGCCGCATTCGAGTGCAAGTCCAAATCGAGTCTTCTCATCCTTTACAAAATGAAGTGCAACCTCTGGATAACCCTTTTGTTGGAGGTACGCAATAATACTCTGTCCGACAAGTCTAGCATTGCGAACCATGTGCAATACATCCTCATACTTGCGGTTGATCAGTGCTAACTTGAACTTGAACTCAGTAGGATCAATGTTAAGGACACGAGTACGACACTCACGATCCAAGCAGAATACCTGGTTTCCTTTCACGCGTGTTATATAAATTGGCAGATCCAATGTACGGATGATACCATGGTCACCGTTTGTAATTGCATACTTAATGTGATTATTTGTGGTGTAAATAAACACACCAGAATCATCCCAGGCTCCTGATTTGACACGTGTGTTCTCGTGAATAGAGCACAGTTGTTCCATATTGCGGCTACAAATGGTCACTGTGTGCTTGGCCAGCAAAGCAACGTGCGACATATCAGCAGACCACACAACGTAACGGCACTTGGCAATCTTAACCTGAGCCATAATACGTAACTGCTGTACATCAAACATTGTCACCGCTTCGGCGTCCTTAAGCAATAGCATACCAGTGCCAGCATAGAAGATATCCTCGCATGAGGACTGACACTTCTTGGTCACTTCATTCTTGAAGTTCTTTACTACTAGCTGGTTGTTTCGATCAAGTACAGCGAATCTGTTACGTGCAACCCATAAAGCTGTAATTCCCGACGAACGCTTGCTGTCCGTCTCCGTTGTAGTTTGGGTATCAGTACCACTAGGAATGCTGTACAAGTCGTATGTACTGTTCTCAAGATTCGTGGTACGCGTACACAATAGAATAGCATTTAGTGCTGGATTATATGACATACTGTGAACAGGTGCTTTTGAGGTACCACGCAACTGCATTACTACAGAGTCACTCTGGGTGGTGAAGTCAAGTTTACGCAGAAAACGCTCCTTAACATAGTATAGGATGTTTCCGTGCACAGCGTATGCAGGACGTTCACGTTCCAACTTGAACACGATCATACCTATAAATTAGTCAATGTTATTAGGGATTATTTTTTGATGGATTTCCTATACTTACCAGCATCGTGACCAGCGGCGAAAAGATTAAGTGATGGATGGGCTGTCAAGATCCAGTAGCGTTCGTTTTCACGACGGAATGTATGCAGACAATGACGTTTTGTCATGTCCCAGACACGAATACTCTTATCCTCACTGTTCGAGATGATCAGCTCCTGACGTGGATGGAACATAACGCTAGACACATTGTTGTAGTGACCGCGACACGTATCCACTTCCCATGCCTTGTACTCATTCATGCGCCACAGCTTGATCTGACGATCGTCAGCACCCGAAACGATCAGTGGTAATGTCGGATGGAAACTGGCCCAGTTGACTCCGCGATCATGTCCCTCAAGCACATGCTTGACAACAGCATCGGCTGCTCCAAATAAATCTGTAGCACCCTGTAACTTAGGCATATCATCAATACCACCCGGTCCAGGGGCAGCGTTCTTCTTACGCAAACCTAAAACGAATAGTAAAAGATATTTTTAATTACATTGCCTGTCCTAACTTGCACAGATACAGAACACTTCTATAACTAAATATCGAGAACCAAATTAGAACTACGAATGTATGATTGCTAGAAAGTGAAAAACCCACAGCCCAATATATGCTTTGTTCTAATTTGATCCTACCTTTCATGCCATCACGATTCGCAATACCTGCGATGTCCCAGACTCGCACTGTCTGATCCAACGAGGCGGACACAATTTGATCCTCGGACGGATGAAACATTGCGCACATCACATAGTGATTGTGTCCTGTCAACACTGAAATACATGTACGTGACTGCCAGTTCCAAATACGAATCGTCTGATCATCAGAGGCACTCAAAATCCACGGGTATTCATGATGAAAGAATGTGGTACGCACATAGTCCAAATGACCAAGCAGTGTGAAAACACAACGACGTTTCTTATAGTTCCATACTTTGATTTTAAAGTCGTCACCACCGGATACGAAAAGCGGTTGCTGGTTGTGGAAGCAGATGCCGCGTACGGGTCCATCGTGCTCGTCGTACTTCTCGATCAGCGTGCACATCCGGTAGTCCCATTGTTGGATAACTCCGCTATGCAAACTTTGTAGATGTGCGGCGGGAGAAGAAGAAACAATTAGATTTTTGAGTCAAAACAAGAAAACTACACTCATACCTGGTCAGAATCCACGGTCTTTTCGGATGGAACGAAAGACCCTTTACACGAGCCGATTTCGACTCGAAGTTAATCAACATGTTTTTCAGGTTATTGCTATACTGTTTCTTATGGTATTTGTGAAGTTTTCTTTGTAAACAGCCCTTCTTTTTCACATTTATTGTAGAATATTGTAAAGTTATTAATTTGACACGTCACTTTGGAAATTGGAATTAAATTGCGTTCGCGAGTGATATTAAAGTCGTACAGTTTAGCCAACCTCTGAGACGTCAAAAACCGTAGATTTTATTTTTATATAGGGCCGTTTTAGGGGGAATTGTGTCAATTGTATATGGGCATATTTTTTAATTATAATCAAATTAACTATTATTCATTTCTATATTTTGGCTGGTAAATGCTCATAACAAAGTCGTTTATATGTGCAAAGTATACATAACATTTTAACCTCGATATATGTTTTGAGATAAATAAAATAAATTAGCTAGTTGTACAGAACAAAACACATACGAAATACTTCAAGTCATCAATTCATCATTCATATTAATCACACATAAACACAGATAGACTCTAGTGACAGATATTCATAAAAATGAGTGTGCTTAGTTTTCAGTCACATTTCGGTGCTCTTGTACATTTGTTTGAATGTGTTGGTAAATTTTTGTTAAGCGCTGTCATTAAACAGCATTTCAATACATATACACGTTGTCTTTATATATATAAAATGTAGAGTACCGAAGTGAGAAATACTCAATATATGCTTTCGCCCATCTGTGTATATCTGTGATATATACACATTCCTAACCTCATTGCATTCTTCATAAAATGTAGAGATATAACAGATAAGATTGCTTCATTTCTCTCTTTCTTAATATTTTATATAAAAATCGCAGACCTGTAAGAGAGTAGATTTGATTCTCTATTGAGATAAATTTGTCGAAATGATTTGCTCTTTTGTGATATCTGTCACCAATTGATACGTTTAAGGTAGTATTTATTACAAAATAATGACGTCTATTCATTTTCCAAAATAAACTTTGATGAGTGTGGAAACTGTTATAATTGTCAAATACTTGGTCCAGTTTCAAAATAGTATAGTATGTGTTACATGTGTATTTCAAATTGGCATGGTATATTAGTGAGGTTATGGACGATCAAAAAAACGATCAATAAAGACAAAGTTTAATTTATGCGTGAGTTGATTTAATGTGAGCCAAAATAACTTTTTTTTCTAAACATACAATTTTTGGTAATTGTTTGTTATTTCAGAAATATTGTATATATCTCTACCACAAACAATAACAATATAAATATTTATGTAACATTTATGATATTAACGTTTGACATTTAATTTGTAATTTACTATAGATTTTAGAACGAAACCTAAAACGTAGAGATATATAGGAGATTTCTTATATGGTTTTTACCTACACATATAAACATGTAAAAGCTAAAACTGCGATAGCTTTATGTCTATGTGATTTCGTGTTTTATTGCGAGAGGGAGAAAAGTAATACAATTTTAGCATGTGTACGAGTGAAATGCAGTAAATGGTTAGTGGTTTTTGGTATAACACATAAAAATGTAATACTTTTGAAGAGCTTTAATATGAGCAAATGCTTCAAAACACATAATGTCCGACTAGCAGCAAGATGAAGAAAAGGAATTTTATATATATTTGCTCATAATTAAATTAAGTTATCTATTTTGTATTTGCTTTGACATTTTTTTATCAACAATGAAAAATCGTTTTGACAGACATCAGTCAGTTTATATGTATATGTGCGTGTAAATAATTCTTGATTTTTCGTTTTTGGTTTGTAGTCGAGGTAAGACATAAATTACCATTATAAGCAATAAAATTAATTAAACCTTGTATGGTAGCGCGTTTATCCCCAATTACCTTTACGATTTACACGCCATCTCGTGAGCAGAGAATGTGCCTATAATAATCGATTATAAAATATATTTCAAAGATAAAAAAATACATACTCAAATGTTTCGGTTTGGGCATTAGAACTGTCACTTGAGCGAATCATGGTGATATGTATTATTTGTGTAATCTGTAAACCACGCATTTGAGTTGTTGCCAACATCTAGCATTTTATATATTATTTTGATTGACTTTTGTCAAAACGAATACACTTTTATTTCATTAGATCTTGTATATTTTTTATTGAAATGTGAATTGCTTTACCGGTTTGAAAACTATAAATAAATTTACACGATTTAATTGTGTTTAATTATATATAATATTTCAGTCCACAATGAACACAGATAGTGCTTCGCCTTCGAGTGTAAGTTATTTGCTTAGATGTTACGTTGTTATTTTACAGTGAAACTCTGATTCCCCATTTATAAATTTGTATTATGTATTTTTATTTTTATATAGCCACAACGACGAAGACCCGTTCGAGATACTACTCATATTCAACGAAGTCCCTTTCGAACGTCGATTAGTCCTGGGTATACATAAATAGTACCAAACATAAAATGCACTATTTTACATTATATAAAAATCTGTATTGCAGTGAATCAAGTTATCACCACAACAATTATCATTATTCAAGAGAATGCACTCCTTCTAGTGATTATAAAGAACATAGTTTCGGTTATTCAGATTTATCACATGAACAGATGCAAACTTCCCAAGAATCAAACTTTTCTGATAACTCCAACAAATCTTATCAAACCAATTGTATGTCCTGGGACATATCTGTAAAGAAATCTGCAATTGGAACTAAGACAAATAAATTGAATATACCGGTTAAGATACAACCAACTGTGTATCGTAATCATTATATTGGATTCTTTATTGTTTGTATAATAGCAATAATAGTATTATACACACTTAATGCTGTTAATTCCAAACCAAAAGAAATCTTAGCGACGGGTGACATAAAGTGCATTTTCGATAATATGAAGTCAAAATTTCCGAATCAGGAAGATAAACTCTGGAATGTATTGACTTACGGCATTGAGTTTGTCCTGAACCAAATTCCCACAAAACCGTCGATCTTTCTGTTTGCTTATACAGACAAAACGAGCTCAGAGAGTCTGATCAATGAGGTGGTTGATCATACGGGACGTTGCCTGAATGGAAACAACATTAAACACCCGTTGAAATTGACTAGTAACGACCTGTCCACTGTGGAAATGCGTAACGATTACGGAGTTGTAATAGCCAAGTACAAAGGCAAACTATTCGAAAGTGGCGTCCTGCTAGTATCCGATTTGAGTGAGGTATTCATTTATAAATTGTGTATAAAGTGTGAATTGCATTTTTTCCGTTTACAGGTACCCGGGTCAGTTGCCCAAGCTTTCCATGTGATCTGTGACAGTTATAATCCGCTCATCAATCGTGCCGTGATATTTCTTACAATGCAAATCGATGAACCGTACCGCATGCCTAAACTCCTTGAACATGTAGAGGCTACGCTGAGATTTAAATGGAATGATTTAAATGAAACCGTTTTGGAACCACTTATAGGCCGTTTAACGGAAACTGTAGTTTGCTTGTCCTAGACATATTAAATGTATATTTGCGACCATTTATTTTTATGTTTATATTAAATACACTTTTTGAAAAATATTTGCAGGTTTATTGTAATTGCCAGAACACTATATCATACACTACTTGCTCGTCAATCTGTTTCCGTATAAAAACTTCTATATATAATAACAAGTCTTAACATATTTTAATCGGTAAGCGAGCCTTATTCACACTCAACAATAGTTGCCTCATAATGTTTGAATGTTAAAGAAGAGTCTGCAGCGTTCATTGAAAGTCTTGTAGGTGCTTTCTTTGATTATATCTTCGACATTTATTTCAGATTGCAGCATGCGAAGCTAAAAGTGTAAAAATATTTGGTATGTTTGTTTTATGTATCTTAAATGTTATTTAAACATACCTTCCGTTGTTCGTTCTTGAAGCCTTGATTTAATGCGGGATCGTCACGGTTCTCACCACGTTTGCTTTTAAGATCCTTCAGATTCTCAGCAGACACAATAATACATTGTTTGATGGCATCGCTGCGCTGTGTGTGCGCCAGTTGCAGTTGTGTGTACAGGTCTTGACAAGTGCCCTCCGCATTTACCTGGCTTTTGAATGATTCTGTTGGCAGCGATGTGTTGAGAGCGTATATGATCTTATCATCGACCTCGCGCATTTTTTTCAGTGATTCCTATAGTATAGAATTTATTTAGTGTTTTGATAAAGTCGGCAATGAGGTTATGTTTGAGTCTAGAAGAGTCCCCTAGCAAATATTACAATTATATCTTATGTTTTACCTGGAACATCTGGAAATCACTGCATTGGTATGTGATTGCCATCTTTATAGGTTTATTTTAATATCAAATTAACTAGAAAATAAGGAAAAACTTAGACTGATAAATCAGAGAACAATGAAGTTTATCGGCGATTTTCCAACATTCAAGCACTGTCAATTGTCAAAATAGAAAATATAAATCTATTTGCAGGGTTGTGTGTGTATGAGATCCAAATTAAAAAAAATATATAATAATTTTAAATTCGTTTTATTGTAAAGGTAAGTTAAGTCGAATGTGCACATCGCGAATGGTTGTTTGGTCGATGTTAGCCAATGCTCCAATGATGACCTGAGCCCCGTCTTTTGCATCGTTGTATTCGTGAATCAGATTCATTCGTTCCAAGTTTCGGTAAACCGCATTTTTGGCTGGTAACTTTTTCAGAGTAATCTCCAAATCATGTTGTTCGCGAAGAAGTTCTTGGATTTCTGAGGATTTACTGGTTTGTTTTGGTGACGACATGTGTGTATTTTAATTCTTAAACGCAAAAAACAACAATAATAAAATAGTATCTTGCATCAATTGTAGTGAAGGTAATGATATATTCATATTTTTTATATCCTCTCCGATTTTAACGCCAATGTGTTGAGAATGCAAACTACATGCAATGTTTGTAAGTACAATAAAAAGTCGCGAGTGTCGCTAGCATGTTCAATGATTTATATCGAACAACTCTTGAATAATTAAATAATATAAATCGCAAATTTGATTTTGATAAATTATACGAAATAATTTTAATTAATTATTGTATTATTTTTTTAATACATCTCTGTTGATAAATATATTGTGGTCCTGAAAAGGACCGTTTTCTTATTGCTGAGTACAACGACGTACAATATACTTATTTAACCGCCGAAACCGTACAAAGTTCGGCCTTGTCTCTTTAGTGCGTACACGACGTCCATTGCGGTGACGGTTTTTCTCTTGGCATGTTCTGTGTATGTTACAGCGTCACGAATGACATTTTCCAGAAACACCTTTAGCACACCACGTGTCTCCTCGTAGATGAGACCAGAGATACGCTTCACACCGCCACGACGAGCCAGACGACGAATCGCTGGCTTGGTGATGCCCTGGATGTTATCACG
>JANSTU010043412.1:0-10721 GCA_027564075.1 Bolitophila hybrida | reverse complement strand
CAAAATAACAAAAAGAATTAAAAAAATTATAGGGTATTATTTTGAGAAAAATGCAATTTTAATAAAAATTTCACAAAAAAAAAATAAAAAAAATATTGAAGAGCAATTACTTTAAATTTAAAAGTTGTATGTTAATAATTGTTAATATGTTAATATTTATAAAATTGGTTATTCAATAACCTACAAAATAAGTCTCTTTGTCCTGGGAAAAATATTGACAAAGTTAAAAATAATTATGTGTTGGTATGTACCACTGCAAACATGATTTTTTAAACACCCTGTATCTCAGTGGGTGTTGAAAAGTGCACCCCCCACCCATACATATTTTACTTAGAATGAACCAAGGAACACGTGGTAAGGTTATTTGCCTCATAAGGGACACCCTGTATATATAAATACTGTGATTTCTGGAAAATTTCCACCAGAGCTCTTTCACAAGTTATTAAATTAAATTAACTTAATTATATTAACATATATTAATATATATTAGTAAAAAAAAAAAAAACCATAATTTATATCGTTTGGTACTCAAATGTTTTTATAGGCACGCATTTTTTGGCACCCAAATATTTTTTTATGCATTCACATAATATTATACTAAATTGATTGTATAGTATACCAAGCTTGATTTGGAATCCTTACTGGTGTAACTAAATATGATACTGATACTTTCTATGGGATTTTCAGAAAATGTATTAGAAATAACTATAAATTATTTCCGGTTATTTTTCAAAGCAACATGTACATGTTTGTACATATATTGTGCAACGTACATGTACAAAATACCGGAAATTATGTTCAATTCTTGAAATGAAATCTGTATTATCATGTATTAAGTACTATAAAAAAACATGACAATTTCATGTATGTACCTGGAACTGAATTCATCGAATCGGGAAATTCGGGAAAACCTTGTTAATCAATTACGTACATAAACTGCATATGACCTGACTCCATTTACTTTTAATATTTTTATCATATCTGAAAAAGCAAAGATTATCTAACTAGGCTTACTAAATATGACCTGTGTTATGCTTACTAATGTGACCTGATATGCCGCGAACAAAAACGATTTCAGATCATATTGATTAGTTGTTAGAATGTACAGTAGCAAAAATATAAATGTAAAATATAGAAAAGTGGGTCTTTTAAGATTTTTTGACTGTTAGTATTTATGTATCTATAAATACAATCCAACAAAAAAGGGATTTTCAATCTCATATCATATAGAGAAGAACATTAGGCTGAAGTGCAGGAGAGCGAAAATTCCAGCATGGCATTTTCTATCTTCCGTACTTTAGCCCCTTCATTTGTCGACCCAAAAACCACAAAAAATAGTCGGCGCTAATGAAACCCTTTGGAGTGAGAGGGCATCAAAGATTTCTTAAAAAACTCTTTTTCTGAAGTGAGGGGGGAGAGTTACCTAGGAGTATAAGGTATCATCTAAAAGGTATTTAAAATACCTATGTAATAAAAAAGACAAATAAAATCGGATAACCCTTAAAGTAAAAAACCTAATGGAAAAAACAAATTCATTTATAAAAAGCACCCGGGAGTTAAGGGTAAAGTAATGCTTGAAGAGTGTTTGTGTTTTTTTGTTTTTTAGCATTAAAGGTATCGTTAATACCTATTTATTAAAAAAGAATGCAATAATTGCAGTTTTTTACATTATACCAGATAGAGTAGAGTAGAGGGTACTTCTTTTTTTGGCCCTCCGCCGTTCTCAGGGTTGTTTTCTGTGTTGGCCATAGGGTACTATTCCTAAAATATAAACTGTGAAATAAATTTAATATATAGTAATCGATACATTTTTTTTATTTCTGTTTACAAAGAAATATTTTTTTCTCACTCAAATAAAGTACACTATACACATATCTCTTATTATTTTAAGTACATTTAACGAACGGTGAAGTATGTATTATACATACATAGTATACACACTTATGACCATTTAATAGATGTTTATTGTTTATTCTGTATATAACATATCAACATTATGTGTCGTGTATTTTATAACGCGAAGCTCATGGAACCTAAGGCTTTTCGGTATAGTTTATGGATGTTCCTTTATGTACGTAATGCGTATAACTTCTTATGTTTATGCTTGGAAATTGTTACATGCATAAGAATACACATATATATATATATATAATATAACAATACAAATAAGTATGTTCTTATGTATATTTAGTTATTTGCGGAGGTATATTTACGAGTGTGTTTATAAACGCTGGAATCCAGCGTTGCTATGCGCACCCAGTTTGTCTTTGTGTTAAATATGTTTCCAGATGTATATGTACTACTGTACTATGTGTATTAATTGTGCTTTAAAGTGAGAAAACCGTAAAATATTATACATAATGTTTTTTAGTTTGTTTTAATATGATGACAGATATTATTATCTACTAAAACCAATGTAATAAAGTATAATAAAGTTTATACTTATATTCAACTTATTTATTTTTTTTACATGTAGTTTTTTTTCAAGTTTTTGTATCTATTTTGGTCTGTTTTAGTGTCAAAGTCTCTAGATATTACAAAATATTGCTGTGATGCCTGAAATCCTTATACAGGGTTTTCCATTAAGGGCGGGTAGATTTGAAAAGTTAATGAAACATGTTGTTTTGGAGATATACATTTTTTATTGGAAGGTGTATCTGGTATTTGTACCGTTCCTTCACCAAACCAATAAGTAAATGACACTCGACATGTTTGCATGAGGTACAGATATGAAGTAGTAATTTTATTCAATGTTTACAATAGAATAACAGTTCAATATTCTCCACGCTCTCCACATTTAACTTATTATCTACTTATTATAATTCAATTTTTAATGGTGGTACATAATGCCGTCCTACATGTCGTACTGTGAGGATACTGGTAGAATAACTGGTTCTTTTAATACCATGTGGGAGACGACAGCTTCATTGCTCAAACAAACAATACATATCCGGTTGATAGGAGTTTTAATTTGGACCATTATAATTCTTAAGTATTATTGATATATTGTCTGGATTTAAGATGAACCATCCTGATCCTAATGCAGACATTCTTATTATTTATCTTTTTATTTATTTTTCCGTCTTCTATTCCATTTCACATGATAGATAGATATATCCACGTGTTCTTGACTCTAATTTTATGGAGTGGCTTGTTGTGTCAATTACCTGTAACGAGGTTGGTCAGTGAATTGATCTTATGTTGACTGTCGTTTTAGGATGAATTTCGTTACCTGCCGTCTGGGTTTTTGATAAATTAATTAGATTGTCGATATTTTCCAGATTCATTCAACTTACAGTTTTGTACATTTTTGGCTGTTTGTATAATAATATGCTACAAATAGAAATCAATCTCGAGGAATTGCAGTGCGAATGGAATCGACGTAATTGGAGAAAAATTGAACCTATATTCGACCTATTTCAACTTCAATACTACATATATTGAGTCGAGCCAAAATATAAAATTCCTATTGCTACTTATTATCATGCTGTCGTCATACGCACGTGAAATGTTGGTGCATGAATCCTTTTATAGACATCATGTATGCGTTTCATTTACGGGTTATTCATATTTACTGAATAGTACTTTATCTTATTGATAGCAATATAGTAAAACTACTAATAAATAAAAATGTCTACATTCGAAAAATATTCGGTCTGCCGAGAATTGAACCACTTTAGACTTACTTTTTTAATTTAATATATATGTATATATAAAATGTTTCAATTCGCTAATATTTTATGTATAATATAAAACACACTTATTTAATAACATATACACGCACACCTCGAGTCACGACGCGCACGTCGCTAATAAACTGAATAAAAATAAACCATCCGGAAATTATATTAATCTAACTGAAAGCACGAGTCGGATATTCGTTTGTCATAGTGCCATTGGGCGCGTTGTACATGTAGTTGTATATCATAAACGTATATATTATATATAATCAATTATGCGCACGCTTTAGGTGTGTGCATTTTGTTCATTATAAAATATACATATATGATATGGCATATTCTTTGTTCATACAATGCACACGTCGCGTCGTCATAAAAAAGTAATATAAAAACAAATACATATAACGTGCGTAATTGACTGAATAAATTCACAACAATACGCCCAACGCAATGCTTTTACCTATAAAATCGTATAATGTTGCACTGTTATGCATTGCACCCAAACACATACATATATAACGAGTGTATATATAAATGTATAACGAACGTCGTCAACGAATGCATGGCTCACCAAATAAAGCTTGTGCATAAAAATGTTATATATTATGTGTGTGTGTGTATTTAGCATGGTGAGGGAGTCATATGGAAGATGATGATTTGCCCGGCAAATGTGCTGAAAACAACATTAGCACCATTACGGTTTGCTATTATATATTCTAATAACCCCGTAAAAAATGAAGAAAAAAATCGTTAAATGTAAAACAGGTGGCAGAAAGTTTTGTTTCTCATTTTCGCTGTACATATTGCGACTTTTTTTATCTCTCTTTATCGTACCTATAAATTTTATGGCTTTTTTACGTGTGTGACCGCCTATATTTTGGTATGTGCGTGAGTGCCCTATAAACAAATTTTCAGTGAAGGTTGGCTGGTTGGTTGAGGATTGTCGAGCTATTTAGCTGTCACGTACATTTATTTTGTTATATCAATTTTCCACTCAAGGGTTAATCCTTTGTAATTTGTAAGCAGTACTGAAGAATTGTTAAAATGTTTAATCCAAGTTTTAGAGACGCAAATTAAATTAAATATAAAATTCTTTAAAAAGATTATTGATACAACTATATAAATCAAACTCAACTCAACATCAACGCAACGTTACTCATTAGAGGAGTCGACTTTTCCAACTTATACTCCGAAAAATGATTAGCAGATTTCCTCCAAAACTATATAATCGTTCCGACCGGTTCACTCGTCTCTTGCATATATGTATGTCAGTTCATAATGTGTTAATATACATATAAACACCGTGAATGAAATTGCATTACATCTTTATATATATTATACATTACATATATTATATTGCAAATTTTGCCACCATTGCCGACGAAAATCACATCACCAGTCACCACTAGGCGCGTAATACATGTGACACGATGAGGTGGTGCATGCTTCATCCCTTATTATACACAAACTGCATAAAGTGTGCGAAAGTCGAGAGAACACATATATAAACATGCATATCTCTATGAAGATATATAAAATAAATACATATACGTGAGTATGCATAGTAATATGTACACAGAATACAAACATAGCGCATATTCCAAGCATTTATCAAGACGATGTTTAAGCAAATTTTCGTATATCATGTTAAAATAGATATCCGCCGCGCGCAGCCGCACATATAACGTGAACGAGCGTGATATTGTGTTTGTTTGTGTCTTATAAGCAAATGATTAATGATGTCCCATTTTGAAGCGATTATTTATCTTTCGGGGCTGTATCACAGATATATACATATGTATATATGTATTATAGAAAACTGTTAGTATATATATACATATATCCATGCGACGATAATCTGAAACAACGTTATCACTGCGGATATAATTATACATATTGCAGAGAGGAAGTACATCGCATGCTACCCTTATATGTTAATGTGTCTAAATTGAATGGGGTTGAAAATTTAATGAACATGTAATAATTATATATAACCTTTTCATTTGTTCTTAGGAGAAAGGTATATATTATATTGTTGTATTTTCTGTTATACTCGCAGATTATATTGTTATAAACTAATTATTCATTTGTTTTTAAAGTTTTAATAACAATGTAACTGCCAATTTTGTCGTAAAATCTTATTATTGCGGTATATTACAAAAAGCACTAAGTGCGTACAATTCCTCGTAGCCGAGGAATGTAATTAACATTGACTTACTATGAAGTTTATGACGCCTCTCTTTAGGTATATGAGCATTCAAATACTATTAGACTTCAATAATTCGCCACTTCGATCTGATCTGATAACCTTTAGCTTAAGTCCAAACGGGGTATGAACTGTTGTAACAACATCTTTAAGTACTTCGAATACTTCGGATTTGTTTTTGAGAAAATAAACAAAGCAGTATCAGCAGTACTGAAATTATCAACGATGTGGATCACGATGACTAAACTTCCGATGAAAATTGTGTATACAATACTCATTGTGTTCAAGATTGCATGCAATGTTTGACTTGTTATGCGACTAAAAATTTACAAACCAGAATGCAGCTCAGCGATAGCCACAGTATTTCCATCTTTACTGTTGAAACATTTTGTCAATCAGCGCAATAATTTTTTTTTCTGTAAAAATTAAATTCGATAAAAAAATGAAACTATTGAAACAAAAAATAGTTTTGGATGTGAAAAGGGCTCTTTTACGAAAAAAATGATCTGCGGTTGGAGAGATAACGAAATTATGCAGAATTGAGTGAAGATAAGAAAAATCACCTTTTTACTCTTTTTCTTGATTTTACTATTACCATAGCCATAGCCGAGTGGGTTAACGCATTGGCTGACTTCAAGGAGGTCGCCGGTTTGTTCCCGGCCGGCAAACCGAAGTGTTTTTCGAATTTAGTACTTTAAATCAGTAGGTTCATCTTGCTATTAATAGCCTATTTCTGAAATAATATAGGTTATTGATTTGTAATAACGGAACATTAATGCCATCAATTAAAATATACACACGCACCCTGTATAGTAAGTGTATGATGGCGTTGATGATTCACGATTCCGAATATAAATAGCAAGATAGATCTTGGTGCAATATCTCAAAAATATGTGCATTTGCCCTGCACAGTTGTTAAGAGTCGCGTCAGAGCAAATAAAGACTCCTGACAATCGGTCATTAGCATGACCTGAGATGTCGTGTAACCCGTAATGGTCAATAAATCCGGTGTGTCGACAAGAACAAAAAAATAAAAGAAACATTCTGATTCATCGTGTAGTTTTTGAAAAAAGACTGATGAGAAGATAGACGAACTCCCCGGTATCCCGGATTTTCAAACGATGAATGCAAATGCTTTTCTTAAAAATAGCACTCTATGTTGTTGATTTGTTATGTAACATGTTTGAATCTGTTTTTATGTTCCTACGAAACTTAACGTTAAATCACCTTATGTAGTCTAGTTTATAAAGCAGTAATGGGCGTACTGTAACCATTTCTTCTGAGCAGTATCGCCACAATCTTATTTCGGACAGTTTCTCATCTAATGCTCCAAGCTTTTCTATCAACTCTGACATTATAGGTATGTGGGATTCCACATTTCCATCTTCCGTTAGCTTCAGACTGAAAATGTCCCACATTCTCATTCTATTACTCAGGGATAACTTTTCATGGATTTCTTTAAGGTTGTTCCACGCTAGCGATGTTTATTCTGCTTTCCTTACATAATTAAGCTGGTTAACGCTGACTAACACTTGCACTTGCTTTATTATCCATTCTTATCCAAATTTCCGTTTTACTTTTTTCCCAACTAACCCTAATTAGAATTATGTGCAGTCAATGGTATACTCGTTACTACTCATTATTTTTGGTTTATAAGCATCTAACAGATTAAAAAAAACAACAATCGTACTAAAACTGCCTTAGTAAGATTGTTGACCATGCTCATTTCATACAACGCAACAATATATAACTAAATTCTACATTTAAACAACGTACGTACGTCAGAATGAGAATGAACTAAGGAACACGTGGTAAAGCTATTTGATTTCCCTCTGCAGTTAAGACTGTATATGTACAAATACTTACATTAAAATATTATTTATAATATACAATTTTACATATATACGATATTCGAACAAGAAAAATGATAAGACGGCGAATTATATTACTTTTATATATAAATAATTCTTTTATTGATATACGATACGTAATATAGATTTTTTGTCCATACTATATATTATACGATTGAAATTATACTACGAGGGTCGCTTTTCTTTCGATAACAAATAAAGAACTACATATATATGTTTATGTATACAACTCATGCATTATTATATTGAATAAACATAATATGTATATTTATATACTATATGCGAATGATATGTAGATTTTGTATAATATATGTGGTATATAAGTATACATATATATTTATTTATATATAGGTATATTATTTCAAAAAATCACCCTCGACATTATATAGTATAAACGAACGCACATAAAATTTGACTTTCACAGAAATTTGTAATGTGAATGTCCTATCCAAAAAATATATACACTATATACAGTATAAAGTGTATACATGTTATATTCCCATATGCATTTACATGTATATGTCCGTATTTGAAATTTGAATATAAAATATATCCTTAAATTAAGTAGGGTTAGGGTAAGGCAAAAAGATTTTGCATAGAAGCAAGTAGTAATAAGTTTTATACTAATCGTTGTTTTCTGAGTAAACCGAATAAATTGTTAATCGTGAGTATTTTATATAAATAACTGCAGTGGACATTAGGTGCAAATAATTTATGTCTTTTTTTTAAATACATTTACTAAAATGTAGAATTGTTTTCTTAATTTCTAATTCCATTATTATTCGTAAAATATGAAGACAGATTTGCTTATTTTAAGTTTTTTTTATATTAGAAAATTAATTGTTTCCGCGTAAGATAATAATTTTATCCAATTAAAATATCAAAACGTTTATGAAATATCGGGGAGACAAACGCAGTTTTATGTAAAACGCTATAATATTATTAATATTATATATTATATTTAATATTTATTAATAATATTTATTTATTAACTTTTCAAAGACTTCGAATATTGTTTGGGAATCAATTTATGTAAACAAATAAAATCGATTTTTCGACATATTAGCAGAATTGTTTTATGTTTGGGTTGAGTTTGTTTTCTAATTCACTATATACTCGAACAATAATTCATAATTATATTACTAATTATATATATAATATAATATAATAATATAATAATTTCGCGTTGTCCGTCCGTCCGTCTGTCATCTAGTATCAGGACGAACTTATACGTCCTGAAATTCTTAAATTTGGAACTTGGCTTTTGGGCCGGGGTTTTATTGACCAAAAGCATAATAAATATTATCATGTATTCGTGATCAAATTTTGTGTAATATAAATTTGTATTATAAATTAGAATTTTCAACCACCGGAAGCAAATTTTAAGACACTATGGTTTAAATATAGTGTCAATTGGTCAATATATATATATATATATAATTTTAATTTCTGGATCGATGAATCGAAAACATACAGCGATTTCAAGTTTAATAAGATTAAAAATGTTTTCCCTTTGAAATGTGTTTCGTTTTAAATAGTATCATTGCGAAGTCGTCATGTGTAGGTATGTGTGTGCGGACACGTTTATTCTCTTGTTGTATGTATGCATTTTATCCGCTTATGACCAAGCGGATTATATCTTAACTTTCAAAATCGCAGCCATATATGACTCTATGTATTTGTATGTACTTTATATAGTCAAACTTCATACTAATATATAACATATACAAAATATATTCGTATATATAAGTGTACATAATATACTTATAATCTATTTTTGTGTACTCATATTCCATCGTATACGCTATACGGTGTACAATAACATTTTTATTGTACGATGCATGTCTTTACGGTTTGTAACTCATATTATGTATATGTGTGCGTGATGCATTTCGCATCTCATTACATTTTATAAATAATACAAAATAAATAAACAAGAAAAACGATTTACATAATTATATTTTATTTATATATTATAAAGGGTCTACTCATAATAACAATACATAATGAGGTTTTAAAATGAGCCTAATTGTGATCATATTATCGTTTGTGTGTAAAGTTCTTTAAGAGCGCGCGTATAGGCAGGACCCAATTCCGAATTATTGACTGGGAAACAACCACTTCCCCTAAAAGCTGCACATATATTTATTTATATCTGCATATATTTTCATTTTTATCAGTTCTTTTTTTATTTTTAGCCAAACAATTTTTTTTATTCTGCTCATTTATTTATTAGGCCTCACATTTGTGTTTTTTATCGACACACACAATTTTCAAATCTAGCTGCAGAGAAGCCATTACTTTTTTTGTGCTATTTATTTCAAAGATATTAAATAGATTATAGAGGAAAACTTTTGATATATATCGTTCAATTTGAAATCTTTCAACCACCTCATCCTAAAAATAAGCCCAATTTTATAGTTTTTCTGATAAAATGAGTCATTTGTTTTCATCATTAAATGAGCAGTGTCTGCATCCCCTTTACTCAAATCTGCTTATATGTATATAATATGTTATGTATTTTGTACAGGGTTTCCTCTATCATTTATTTGATTTATGTTGAACTTATGAATTCCTTAATTTTAATACAATACATATCTGATATAAATTGCAACCTCTGCATTGAAAAAGCACGTAAACAAGATGTTGACCAACACATATTTTGACTGAACAACGATAACGAAAATCTCTTTTGTTTTACCCTGTATGCTTTCTTAATCTTTCTTTCGTCTGTATGCAACATCTGCCATCGTATTTAATGTATATATTTTAGATATAAGAGATATAGTGTATACCCTATATTGTACTGTATATATTTATTATACTGTCTATACGAGTACATATTATACATATAAAACGATTCAAGGGTTCACAATCTAAAGACAACTTCATGTAACAAGCTCAGACTTTATGCTGTACAATGTACAATACATACATATATAGTACGTGTACAAGATATATATA
>JANSTU010043401.1:0-10721 GCA_027564075.1 Bolitophila hybrida | reverse complement strand
ATGCAGGCTGGCGCCCGAGTTATTTTGTGACGTAACTCACCGCCGGGTGGTGCTGCTAATACTGCTCCACCCTAGTCTTCACTTGACCAATAAAATTCAAATAAACATAATCAAAAAACAGAATCGAAGTTTTTCATAGATACCATACACAAATACACATCGGTGGTTTAACGCGCCAGCAGGATGCAGGTCCATAAACATCATAAAAAGATATACATCGGCGAATTTTGTGTCTCACAAAAACGACTGTATTTTCTTCTTGGCATACACCAAGACATAGTGTAACACGCGATATTTAAACTATCTTGCGTGTCAGATTTAGAGCTAGCAGGTGATTGAACATGCCAATGACAAAATGTCAATAAATATACTGCAACACTGATAATTCTTTAGCTAAAAGTGGATTGAAGATACGCTGTCAAAATGGTTTGGGTGATTTTGTTAAGTTTTCTGACAAAAATCACAATTTCGGATTTTACTACTACAAATTATATACCCAATAAATAAAAAAAACACACATATTTTCAATGCGACCCACAGACAATTAAAACAATCTTGCAGATGCCATTTCAACGGACATTCTTATAACACATGTTATATTTATATTATATAATATATGTTGTCAACACACGTGTGTGCATAAAACATTGCATATGATAATTTACACTTGTTTTATCTCGTTCTCATGCATTAAGATGTATTTGCAATACATAATTGAACGTACTTTATAACATAATATATATACAAACCAATTTATATACCTATACCGAGATTGCAACACCTTTTATGCGCACGCGCATTTGTACGTACAATAAATTCTGTATATACATACATATAATAAAATGTACTGTATATATAGATGTACATATGTATCGTTTATGAGAATATGCACTTTTTTATAAGTACACCATCGGAATCTGTGTCAAGTGTTACCGGTCTATCTCTCGAGAGTCTCTCCGCAAGCATACATATACCCAGCTGCGACTCGACTTTATATTGAAAAGTACATTTTAATGCGAAACACACACACATACACAGACAGGAGGCTATCATTTTTTTGAGCGTTTAATTGCGCTCGTCGCGAAGACCGAAAAACCGTCAAGATGAGTGCGCTGCGGTTATTATCTTAATGTGTGCAATTGTCCGCATAAATTGTGTTTACGGAGCGCGAGGTTAAACGGTGTGTGTAATCAGTGTTCAGCGCGTATACTCACAGATTTCATATATACAAAAGAAACACACAGTGTTGGTGGCATTTTGTGACTTTGTGTGTTAATGTTAACATGTCTGTGTGTGGGGGACTTTTGGTACATGTCAGCCTGGCGATGAGTTTTTATTGTAAACATCAATTTTGTACCATTTAGCAAAGATCGTTTGATGACATGGCATTTGCTGACAACTTTCAAACTTTTTTTTTGGTTATAATCAGATTATGATTACAATAATAAATATTTATCATGTCTTTTATGCATCTTTTTCAGTGCACGCAGTACCGCGATCATGAACGAAAGTCGGCGGTGTGAAAAATAACAAGTTGTAAATACAGTAGGGTTCGATATGTCGATGGTAGTGTGGACGTATTGAACAAGTCAAATTAGGAAGACGTTGTTATAGCTCGCATATGTCAGGATATTTAGCAAAATTCATGTTTTTATTTCTTTTTATAACAGATAAAGATTAATAATAACCTTTCAGTGAGAATAGAGTGCGATCGATTATTTTAAAGATTATTACATAATAATAATTACCAATTTATTGAAATTCGAATAAAATAATAAATCGCTCAGATTTGAATGACGATCTGACAGAGACAAAAGTATCTTTCTGGTAAGCAGATTATCAAATTTATGAAAAACAGTAAAACATAAGCTATCAAATAATCTGCAAATAAAAGATTACCGATTATCAATGATCAAACGATAATATTATAATTATTAAAATGCACGATCAATCAGCATGACTTTCATAAGTAAGATCCAACGATCATTATTATAATTTCACGATCAATATGCAAATATTTAATTAGACAAAAAAATTAAAAAACGATCGATAAAACGACAACTATTACAATTCACGATCACTAAACAAGATTTTCATAAGTACGATCAATATGAAATGTTTTATGAGACAAAAAACGATCAATAATTTTAAAAATTCACGATCAATCAGAAATAGAAATATCACGATAATTATTAAAATTAACGATCAATTAAAAACTGTAAGGATCGTTAGTCAAAAAATAATCTGGAAATATAATATAAACTTTTCATAAGAACGATCAAACGATCATTATTAAAATTCACGATCAATAAACAAGATTTTTCATAAAATTCGACGATCGACAAATTATCTTATTGTCTAAAGTAGATTTTTTTTCATTACTTTTTCCTATGCAATTAATAAATCAGCAATATAAAAATAGCAGATAATTTTGTGTGAGTCTAATCCAGAACGTAGGCCTCAAGGTGAGACCAACTCGACTTTGTTATTGAAAAGTTCGATATGCAAGTGTTAACAAATCATGTACACAACAAACAGCTAAAAAGCATTAAATTTAATCGTAATGATTGTAATCGTCACCTCACACCCATGCGCTTAAGAAACACTCACTGCATAAAATATCTCATTCAGATAATCTCAGCTAATGGTACACACATCTCAGGCTATTACACATCTATGCTTAAATAATAAAGAAAACATAACTAAACACTTGCTTAAATTATGTATTTTTTTCCCTATAATATTATAATCTATTATGATATATACACGCTATTGTTATGTATGCTCGAAAACACCTTTTAATGCTAAATACGTACGCTCTTGCATAACATATATATAACACAATGTACACACATATGCTTTATTCTAATGTGCAGGTTTTAGACATATAGCATACCTACACAAATACAAACACACACACAGAAGGTACATAAATCAAATGGGCTCAAACAAATGTAATGTATTCTGTGAAAAGTGAAATTTTTGTTTGTACAGCATACACATATCTTTGTAAGTCATCTAGTTATATTTGTATATACGAAAATTTGCAATAATAACCGTATATAATTTGCATCCAGTAGTATAATATATAGATCATGCATATACTCTCGTTGGTAATTATGCTATAAATATATCGGCACTGTTTCAAAATATATTTTCTGATTGATATTGATTTCATAACAGATTGAATATATTTTGTATAGACATATTTGACATTTTGTATAGGTAAAAACGGACCAAAGCTACTGACAAGCCGATTTCATTTGATTTTCTAAGGTTTAAAAAGGTATACTTCCAATCAATTGATAAAATGATCAATTTGGGTTCGTCGCTTTATGTCTTTTGTATATGCTGTGTATTTTTTTTCTTCATATTTTGAGGGCATATTATGTGCAATCAATAAATATCAAAAACTATTTGCAATAACTTTCTGATTTAGCTACGTACACCAAACCTAGCATACAAAAGAGCTGAACGAAAGCGACGAACCAAATGTAGTATTGTGTAAATATGCTGACAACACTCTATACTCATGTACATTATAAAAAATTAAGCTCAGCACAACATTTACGTCTAATTATTTGTATAAATGTACACCGTATTTAGTTCATCGTTTTAATTGCAAGAGCTTAAATTCGCAGACGTCTATGCGCAGAGTGTACACCACTCGCAAAATCCATTCATGTCATTATGATGAATGAGCTTGAAAGTGAATGTAGTCGAGCGCGCGACTTTGAATTGTCATTATAAACGCATAGCATATTTTTGTGAACACACACACACACAAATTCCAACCACTGCAAGAATTCGTTTTAAGCAATTTGCATTGTAATATGGACGCTTATGGGACTGGCGTATGTACAATAGAATGTTTGTTGGCGTATTAGAACATTGAATATAAATAAGGTGATTTAATTGGTTGTGCATTTCGCATTGAATGAGGTGCGGAGTGTATATACACCAAAAGCATCCACACACAATTGAAAATATGAAGAGGCTTATGACAATGTTTCTTTTTACACCTGGAATCGTGAAGGAGATACAATATTATATAATTGAATTATTATATAAGTTCAAAAATAATGATTTTTTAATGAAAATAATTTGTTCTCTTGTAGTTTATTAATTGTCTGAAAACAAAACAAAAAATATTCTCAATGATTTCCGTTAATATTATACAACTTCCCGCAGATCTAACACGCACGACTTTATGATATATTCACTATAACTCAAGACACGACGATCTCCAGCAGCACTTTATCTCAATATATTTATGTATATAAAAAAAAAATTTATATATAAATATACCTGAACGTGTCCTCCAAAACCCGGACGTCCATAACTGTGCTCACCGCACGTATTTACGGACAAATTACAAAACGTAATTTTATCAATAAAACTGAGAAGATTTCGCGTTTTCAAAAGTGCACACGCATACAAAAAGTGCACTCTAATAGTTCGAGTTTTAATTACGTTGTCCTTGTACGGAAAATAATAGCATTGTGTTTGTTTTGCAGATATATTTGCTTTTGTTTGTAGTCTTTTGCTTCTGACTTTAAATTAGATAAATGTTGGATGCACCTGTGGTTTTTATAGTTTTTTTTGCTGGAATTCATTCTGTTAGCGCATCTAACAAAAGCATTTTAACAGACTGCAAAAAATATTGTATAGACAAAGATTATAACATATTTATTATAGGAAAAATAGTTAAAATTTTAGCGCGTGGGTTAAACCAGTCGAACCGATTAGTTCAAATGTGATATTTGGCCATGGCAGTTTATATCTTATTTAATGGTCCCATTGTTGTGGATTATTATCGATACATCTCTGTGAAATACATTATACGGCAATTCGTTAACTTTATTTTAATGTATAATTATTATTATAATAGGTAAATTATGCATAATATAAATGGAATGCATCATTTATAAATACTTTCAAATATATTGTAGAGGACACAACTCTTTCGTTCCTATACAAAATATAGTTCCTAAACTACTGTTTTTTTAACCCTTTTTCAGATACTGGTGATTTGTGTGCTGATTTCTAGAAATGTTATTTATAAATTTCATTGCAATTTTAATTTACTCTTTTTGCTGATTGGCTTTGGCTTTGGCCAAGTAAGTAAATTTTTTATTCGTGTTACAGAAATATCGTTCAAATATATGTTATAATTTCATTATATATTTTTAATATGTTTTATAATTTGGATGGAGGTGCATAGAAAATTAAATTTTTATTTTAATTAAAGTTTGCCAGTTAGCATATAAAACATCTCCACAAACTTACGTTTTAGGGAACAACGAGCAGAGCCGAAATTTTAGATATTGTCACGGACATCTTTTTATCTACTAAGAACTGCAAAATAATTCAATAAAGATACGCCAATAGAATGAAAACAGCATCCAAAATAAATTAACGGAAATCCACGAAGGGAGCAGGTCAGATGCTCAAACGTTAATTTGCTCAAACATTTTTTTTTAACGGACGGAAAATATATGGTGAATTGTTTTGTGTTTTAAAAAGCAAACCTGATTTTATATTTTATACATAATATTATATTATAATGTATTACTAGAGATCACAATCCAGTTATTGTCGAAATAATTACGGACTTGACTACAAAAAAGCTGAGTGGAGAAGTTCTAGTGCTGAAATCGACAAGTTGATAGAACTGAACACAGCTACAGAAGCCATCGACATCAGAGATATGGAGTGTTAGACTAAAATAATTAAATTCGCTCGGGATACAGCAATCTCGATCAAGCGGAATAAAATTAAAACTATGAATTTGTCCACGCAAACCATGATCAAACTTTAGAATGCTACCAAAAGACAATGGCAATAGATACAAATTTCACACAAAAAAGCAGAAATAAACTTCCTGACTTCATTAAAACCAATGTCATACATTAATGGAATCAACACTTACAACATCATATCATGGATTTTTTTGTTTTCTTTTTTAGTGACCTCATTCGTTAAGCGTCATAGGTGATTGTATGGCAACTTTTCAATGACATCTTATAAAACAATTTGATCGATGTTGCAGAGACCGGGTAATAGTTATCCAGCTTTGATTTCTGATAGCATTTTCTGGCCTAAATATTTAATCAAATCTCAAAATTCGGATTTGTATTTAAAAAAACACGGAGTTTTGTCACTGACTTAAATTCTGACAGAGGTCTATTGCAGGATGAATCTTAACATACTAAAGTCAGAGGCTTAGATTTTTACTCAACTTTTTTATTAGCTGTATAAATTCTGTGTCATTTGTTCTCATGTTCTCTTTTCTCCCAATAAAAAAAAATCAAGAAAAAAACCTCAACCAAAACCCAAAATCAATAAAACAAAAAAAAAATTAAAAAAACTGAAACAACTAAAAAATATGTTTTTTTAAATACAAACAATCACATCAAAAATATTAACTTTTATTCGATGAGATACAAATGAAAATAAACCTTACATGTTATACCGCATTTGACAATATCATTTGTTACCATGCCACGTATCTCTCCAAAAATACCAAGTTTTAAAAATATTAAAAAATACCCTAATCTCCTTCCGACTGTTTCGCCCACTAACCCTAAACTGTACTTTAGCCATAAAACATCCATTTCACCTATGCCTAAGTAACGTTTGATCAATAAAATAGACCGTTCCTTGTAATTCTCTATTCTCAGGTTCCGTCTGATCTTCTGATCTTGTGTTACTCATTTTAGCTTCCAGGTATATCAATGCTACTTTTGAAGATCACTTCTTCCAGACCATATAATGCCCAAGATCCGCCTGAAGCAGTCAAGCCTTGTGTTTATATAGTAATTCGAAAGAAATATATATATTTAATTGGTAATTGGCCATATCCAGTGGCTGTGATTTTAGTTTTATTATATTATTTTTTAATTTAATTAAACCATATTTCAAAAACTAAAAAAAAACAATTTACAAAATAAAGAAACTCCAACAACAAAAAGGGCTTAAATTGTAAATTTCAATAATTCATTTAAAAAATTCTGTCGCGACAAAATATTGTCGGGTCATCGAACGATTCTACCGCATGAAAATGTTCCGTAATACATTTTATTCGGTGACCAGCAGAGCCTTATATGTCTTCTTAAAACAATATGCATATATTATAATATAATTAATTGTTTAATGTGTTCAATGTGCTAAAATTACAATACCACCGCACTAAGATTAATGTCGTAATCATTATTTTTAGCCAACTCCATCAAACCGTTTTTTTTTGTCATTTCAAGTGAATTTTCAATGTCATCACTTGCTCGAATGCATATTTGCATATCAAATTCACACAAATTTATTTTAAGTTGTATATCTTCTAGTATATAAAAAGACAACCGCATTTTCAAGGTATGAATCATAGAGAGAGGTCGCTCACGTTTGTCTCAACTTCCGTTTTTTTTTTCAAATTTCAAAATTGGCGCTTTGTTTTAAATGCGCGCGCGTGTTGGGAATGTTCAAATATTAATCGGATGTGCGCTCGTGTCATTGGACAATTTAAACAAAATGATTTTTTACATTACATACATATATACATATCGTATAGGTGAGTGAGTAATTGGATGGTATTGTTTATATATTATATATAAATAAAAAAGTTTGTACAGCTATTTGTCTGTCAAAATATTCAATAGGCATACCGCATAAATATTACATATGTGGTGCTTCGCCAATGGATGCTTTCATAACGAGGTGAAGGATTTGTTTTTCGTAGCAACAATTTGGATGTTATTTTTAAAAAATAATGTTATAGAAATTGAATTGAATCAATTCATGTTTAAATTATTTGAATGTTTCATAAAGTTCATTAAGTCATCGACACTATTTCTAAATTAAAACACTTGCTCACATAATTTTACAAAACTTTAGAGCGAAAATGACTGAAAAAATAATAAGACGTATATTTGGTAATGGCAGATACTAATCAGTGACTGTTGTGGAAAAAGAATTGGTGCAGCATTTTGTCATTTATCAATTACGCAATTAAAATTAGGCTATTGCTTTTTTATACAAGCTTTGCGCCTAAATTTCCAAAATTTATCGCTAAAATAGACTGTCGAATATAAATAATACTAAGAATCTCAATTTGTTTTGCTGTAATCTCAAAAAAGACTCTGAGTAGAGCGCGAGACAACGCTGAACAGAACGGACTTTGTTGATTCGTGTCTCTATCAATTCTGTTACCTCAAAAGCTTGTTGCTTGTTGCTACGAGGTAGCAGAATTTAAACTAAATCATCGTCGAAGTTCAATTTTTGAGAATTAATTTTGGTGCACAAAAATTGGTGGTAAAATTTGTATTTTTTGTTCTATTTTACTGAAGAAATGTTAATTCCGACATCTTCATACAACTTTTCACCGTACGTTGAACCTTAATCTGTCCATAAACGAAGCAATAAATGTATTTTATATAGAGGGAATATCAGATGGTTCGAACATGTTTGAGTTGGGTCCTTTCGATAGGCTTTTGAATGACCAGCGTCTTGCTGGTATATATGGAGATATCGCTACAAATTGGATCTTTTATATATAAGAGTTCGAAGACGAGTCTATTGTATTTGGGAATAATTGGGATGGTGGCATTGCAGTTGGAGGTGCACAAATCTGGCATCCTTAAATACTTAGTGAGTTTAGAGCGGTGCAATTTGTTAGCAGTACATATATATATATATTATAGAGGGCACAATAAATGCCAAAAATTTCAAAAAGACCTCGCTGAACCCCTTGTGCCTTCAATACCACTCCTTTCTCCTGAGCACAGGGAATTTATTTTCCAGCAGGACGGCACTTCTTACCACACTGCTCGGAAGATGGAGTACTTTACTAAAAAAAAAGTATGGGCTAAACTGTAGATTAGTACCCCATAATGAAGGAAATTAACTCCTAAATGCGAATCAGCAATGAAATCGCGTCGCTCGATCAACAAGCCCCATCTCCTTTAAGGGAGAGGTTTAAAGTTTGTATGAAACTTTTTTGTTGAAGGAAAAAAAAGCATTCAAATGAATGATTTAAATAAAAAAAACTGCATATTTTTTGTATTTTTGATTATTTTTTATATGATCTTTACTTTAAAATAAAAAAAATGATGAAATTTAAAAAAAATATATTTTCCTTAGTTTAGAAGTTATGGCACCTTTTACACATGTCTTAATTTCCTTAGGCGTGAATTAAAAGGTGTTGGTCATAGGGTACAATTCTACGTCCCATTCCATTCCCAAGGGTTGTTTGCCCTAAGCTTGATTCAAAAGGTGTTGGCCATAGGATAATTTTAAAATTGTCCACAAAGCAGCTTTGACACGTGGTGAGGCGTATTTAGATTACTTCGAAACAAATAAGTCAAAGTGATTCCTTTAGACAGACACACAGTACGACATCATCACTTTTAAATGTTACCGCTGATATTTTGCGAATTCTTGATAAGAAATGGTGCTCGGATGTAATACTCCTTGATTTTTCCAAAGCTTTTGATACTGTCTCACATAAAATTCTGTCATAGGTTACGCTTTCTTTTTGGTTTTTATTCGTCATCAGTTACCTTGATATGCAACTATCTATCAAATCGTAGTCAGTGTGTTGATGCTTCTGGTAACTTGTTCTCTTTCCTTCCTATTCTCTCTGGAGACCCGATTCTTGATCTGGTTCTTCTAAACGATCTACCGATAATCCTACAGAACTCGACCAAATACCACCTCTTTGCTGATGATACTCAGTTGTACTACTCTTGTCCTCCTAATCTTCTTCCAGTACATAAATAAATATTATAAAAGGACGACTTAAACGCAGTGACATTTTGGTGCAAATCCAAACAGTTTATATGCAACTACGATACAACCAAATTTTATCCTTTTTACTCCTTCTCGTTCTAATCTTATTTCACATTCGCTTCCCCTAATAATACTTGATAGTAAAGTCCTATCTCGGTCTTATAATGAATGACAAGCTTGATTGGATCGAACATGCTTCTGTCATTTCATCTAAAGTTTTCCCTGGTCTCCATAGTCTATGGGTGAATTCGCACCTGATTCCACTAGAAACACGCATGAAACATGTAAAAAGCTCTTATTATCCCACTCTATTCTTACTGTTATTTCCGCCAAAGTTTTACAGCGTGCTCTTAACGCATGTACACGATTTGTGTTTTGTATTCGAAAATACGATCATTTAGGCAATCAAAATTTTAGGGTGTGGCTTGAAAACCTATGTTTCTGTTTGAAATCTACAGGAAATGATTGAATTTAAACTTTTTTATACTATGTTTATTGGATAATGATTTATTTAGAACTAACAAAAAATATTTCGCTCTGATTGTCCATGTACAGATTCTTTCTTCGTCAGCAAATTTGACAGCAATCATTTCAACCAAATAAGATCCTTCACTGTCTCTGATGCTGCATTATACTCCGATTCGGTTGTAGACAATGCCACACATTTCTGCCGCTGTGAACACCATGCAATTGCATCCGATCCAAGCATAAATCCAAAACCACTCATCGATCGCCTAGTTTTAGTCTCCAGCATAATCTGCATCACTAAAAGCCTCTAATTTTATATTACATTTTGCATCGAAATATATACCATGCTCCGCTGTGCCCTTTATTTATTTCATTATTCTCTTTACCGCTGAAACATGTACATTCTGCGGATTTTCGAAGTGCCGACTGACACTGCTTATAACGAAAGCAATATCTGGCCTGGTTGCAAC
>JANSTU010043390.1:0-10722 GCA_027564075.1 Bolitophila hybrida | reverse complement strand
TGCTAAAATGTACACCCGAACTGTACAAGTTTTTGTCAACTTAGTTTTCGGACGTATACGTGACTGTACAAACTAATCGGCGACGGAATTCGCGCTGCACCAACACCACAGACGAATTGTTACGCAAAACATAGGCACGATTATTCTGCGTTCTTCGGGAGTGTATCGCTCCATGGCTTGTTTACTTGTATTATATATCTGTCTAGTCCATAAATATCAAAACAGATTTGACATTGGCGGCCATCAGCAAAAATAAAAACATCTTCGAATAGGATGATTTCGTAAAACGTATTGTATGATGGACTCATATTGAATTATATGGGTTCTTCGTACGTCAAAATCGGTCTTATAGTTATTAGTATTACAATAGAAGAGTCTTCTAACTATCATAAACACTTTTCAGGCTTTTATCAGCTGAATACCCAAATGACAGTTAATTTATCATCAATAGGCCTCTGATGAACCACATCCGCGTATATTCAAAAATCCCGCCAGTGATTCTCGACATCTCCCTAGCACAAGCAGAAAAAGAGTGATTCCATTGTTCATATTCATAAGATGCCTTCAAGTCCGCCCTCTTCTAAGATCGCGCCAAGCGCTCTCTGTCGAAGCTACGCTGTACTTCAGAGAAGTATTGCAGAGACAGATATAAGAAATAAAAAAGGAGTACGGGAGTCAGAATCACCCGTGTCACCGTAAATCCTAAGGATGACCAAGGTCAAACAAATAATCCAGATAAGTTGTTCGTGATCGGCATTAGAGCCGCAATATCAGTTAGTTTTACGCTTAGAATAATTTGGCTTACTGTTAGTGTGTAGTAATTTTAAGACCAATTTCTGTACTTTGAAGTTGTATCCCGTTCAGAGGCAAACCACAACATGGAACTTGGTAATGTGTTAGTTGGTTTCCAGCGAACGGCTGGAGTTCAGCCACAGTTTTCTTCAATTTATTAATTCAAATTATTATTTGTAGATTTACAATGCACACATTTGAGTTTTTTTTTTGGTAGAATTAAACTTTTCAAAAATAGGTCGATTTGTAACTCGAAAGTAAATAATAATAAATAATAAATAAATAATTATTTAAAAATTCGCACAATAAACTGCTAAAAGCAGTGGTCGAGAGATTAAAACAGCCTAAAACCACTATACGAGTGAGTCCGGATCCGGAAAAACTGCAGAGGATCAATAATTTGGCGAATTCCAAGTCAGTCACAGAAATCAGGCGTGTTTTAAGCATAGCTGGGCGGTATTGACATTTTATACCGGATAACAGCACCATTCACAGACCTCCTTAAAAAGAACAACAAAATCGAAGGCAAATAAGGACCGCCGACGATATATATATCACCCTTTCCTTACAGTACGAACGAGTTATGCAAGAAATGAAAGTGTTAGTCATTCTTTATTTCATTTTTTAATTTAATTTTAATTGTTGTCTATAGCTGTTTTATAAATAATCAATTCATGAGGTTACACGTAGAAATGTCCAGCATTAACTGAGCACTGAGAAAAAAGTACAGAATCTGATGACAGCCGTGTCATCTGTTTAAGACAGCTAGAGCTCCAATGTTGTCCGAAGCACAAGATCCGCCTCAAGCAGTGGTTGACAAAAGTTTGCAGTTTCCCGGTCAGATCAAAGTTCATTTTCCACGCCTCGCAACCGAAGAATATGACTGATTTGACGTTGGAGTCGAACATTCCGAGCGTTATGACAGTTGAGCGAAAGACGACATGAGTTTAGCTAAGGCTGAGCGGGCACCAGTTTGCTTGTTTTAAGCAGCATTTCCTTAGTCATCTTTGCGTTGATCCGAAGGCCGACTAGGCTTTCAGAAATAGCAAGATTCTGCAGCTCTAAGTCGATTTCATCGTGTCGATGAGCAAAAAAGCAGCGCAACCACTAGTGCCTCGCCTCTAAAAGGACTTCAACATTAATAATTAAATTAATTTAAATTTTGTATTTCGGTTTAATTATGAATTTCAAGAAAATATCTCGGTATAATAAAATCAAATTTTACGTAATTTAAAAAACAAGGACAACGTAAAAAATAGTTTGACAAAAGAAAACTAATTTTGGGTCAGCAACCGTTGTATGAAAGTACATTCGCCTCCATTCATTATCGATTCTAGTGTTTAAAAAAACGATTACCCAGAATAGGACTAATTTATTTTAGCCAAACTGGATATATTCCGGTACAAATAGACAAGCTAAATGACCGAATGGTTGCATATATATATATATATATATATGTATCACGTTATAACACGCACATTCCTCACACGTGTTCTTTTTTTAATCTGCCCCAAAGATCGCAAACCATCCGTCGTTCGCAAGGATATCTTTGCTTGGATCTCTGCACAATTCACACATACGGGGTCGCATTTAACTTACTCGACTGTGTATTCGGCTTAGACACGATGCCTCACCGCGCGCTTCAGCCTTCATCGCGAGCACATTTAGCCCATTGAACGTCCAGCACTCCCAGAAATCAATACATTCGAGGTATATACAATAAAATATAAAAAACACACATGACTTTAATGGCAGAAGGGTGCTCGCGATTCTGCACACCAATGCCTATATAAATGTTCTATTTTGTGTTTAAGTTTGTTTGTGTGCGGTGGTTGTTGTTTACGAGAAGACACGCGGGGGGCATCCGACTGAGTCGCTGAGGGGTGGTCGATTGCGTGACGTGTCTATTTTTATTAAGAAAGTCACTCGCAAAGTTTACCGTGTAAATGCGATTTTATAGGTGAAACACATTTAGCACACATACACACACACACACATACACTCACCTGACATATTGCCGTTCGAGAGGAGGGTTGACCACCATCCCCGCCACCATTCGATGGCACGCTCGCACGAAACTAAAAGAAGCTGAAATTAACTGACCCATGTTTAGCAGGCACGCTATTCGGCTATAAGTCCATCTAATACGTAACACAGCCAAATAATTAACTGAAAACGAGATACAAACCGTTTCTACACATGCTATACGTTCACCCAAAGAACCGAATCTGCTATGCCCTGCCACCCATGGCTACATACTTCTAAATATATATGGCAGTTACCCCAAAAAGCTAGCCGGTGGAAAATATGTGCTCATCAAGTCGGCTCGAAATAGTTTAATGCTTACAGAATACATTATAGACGAAAACGATAAACTAGATTACACGAATTTAGAACAAAACCATATCATATACTCGTAGTACAACCCCAGCCAGCGGGTGAGGGTAGAGTTCCATCAAGGGTGAGTGATGCCTTTCAAAACCGCACACGAATCGCAATAAAACATTTTTCTAACGATATAAAGAATGATCGAGATAAAAGCGATGTTTTGAAGAGAATATCTACAGCGCAAAGGTGCAGCAATGATTAACAATTTTCTACACATTTTCACGATTTTCCATTTTCAAAGAAAGCTTATTTTCACAAAGGGACATTTTGTGTCGCCCGAAATTACATTTAAAAATAACACACTTTCAGAATGCTTGTACTCTATTTACTTAATGTTATCTTATTTATGAGGACCTTTCAGGCAAGTGTGTGTGTGTATGTGTGTGTATTGTGTTTTATTCACTCACTCACATACACAAAAGAACTGATGCAATCAGTCGTCGTTGAGCCCTGTATATTGAATGAGCGCGACGCATAAAGAAGATCAAAGTGTCTGCTTGATATTGCGGTGGAAAATATTGAGAATAAGAGTCTATCACGATTTTGGGCTGTTTTCCTTTCGCAAAATTGAATTTTAAGTTTTTTTTGTCAGTTGCGTACACCAGTATTTATATGAGTATGTGTGCGCGCTTGTGTATAAAAAGAAAATCCTGACAGTGCACTCACTTTAATGCTAGCACAATGCACACACACACATATACACAGCGACACGATTAAGTGAAAAACTCGACGACTGTGCAACTGCATTTGTTCCCACAATGCATTTTCCGATCTCTATGCTCAGGGGTTCCACGGCATTACAATATAAAAACATTTACTAGTTATATAGTAAATATATCACTGCGAGTACATCGCGTTTAATAGAAAAGCTCTTGGAAAATCGTACACGCGTGTCAAATGCATTATGCGGGAGCATACCACACACGACCGGGAAAAACTACTACATTTTTCACAAAATGCAAGAAGCCGAATGTGAAAATTTAAACATCAAAATAACATACTATTTATGATATCGAATAGTATATGTACATTTCCGGCGATGATAAGGGCACCAAGCAAATGTAAGGGCTCATTATTTTTTATACGACAAAATAATAGACACATATATATTTGTATAGGTATTTTTCAAACTTTGCACTTTATGAATTTGTACATGGTTTATATTATAAGAAAAATATTGTATTCCATTTTTTTTAAAATGCAGCATTTTATAAAAAAAAATAATAATATAATTAAAAATTATTCATTTTCACCTTAATTATCTGTTTTTAAACAATTTCTTTAAATATAAAATATTGTTTTTACCTTCTAAGGAATGGATCATTATTACCGTATAAAAAATGGTACCAAATGGGTCATTTTACCAAAATTAAAAATGTACAATTTTTTTATTGCCATCGTTGCAAGGGAAACGAGCTGCAATGCGATATTCACTAAAAAGTATATGTGAATATGTTGTTATTTTTTATTCCATTCTAAAATTTCATTTCTTGAAAAATTATCAGAAATCTGTTACCAATTAACTGTTGTCAAATTACATTACAGGATTTTACGTCTGTTTATTAACACGCTAAGATCTGAACGTGGTGATGTGCAGAAGCGAAACCACAATTACTTAAATTAATTGAATTGCTTATTGTGCTTTCCCGTCCATTGCGGATAGCTCATAAAACGGAAACTTCTCTGGTTCATACCAGTGGGGGTTTCCATTCGCCAGAGGCCACTTTCTCTGCGGGATTTCAATTGTAGTCAATGCTGGCAAGCATATGAACCTGGATATTTCTAAGATGCGTATTTTTCCAATATGTGGTCAAATGAATTCTAGTAATAAGTGACTGTCATCAAATAGTAAAAACAATCAGTTCCGGGTCGTTTTCTCTTATCATTGTGGTCAATTTTAAGAAAAAAGTGATTTTCTCTTTTTACGAACAAATCCATTTTTATCAGTTTACGTTGCGTATTTTAATGCAAAATCAATATTTCAGACCGTACTTGTTTTAAAAAATTCGGAACTAACGTTTTTAAAAAAATACACAGTAAAAATTGACAACATCTATCAAAAGTAAGTTAACACTTCAATATTTTGTACAAAAGTCTAATAATTTGACCGTAACTTAATAAAAAAGTAAAATCAATTTATTTGTTTATCAAAATGTACATCGTTTTCGTATATTTTATCCATTTAAAGTCGAAAATCTAAATCCTACAAGTAAATAAATAAATAAAAGTAAGTTATAGAGGAAAATTAGTATTGCCAAAATAAGTTAACACACATTTTGAATAGCCAAAGTGTCCACCATTTCTCTGTGAAATCTTCGCAAGTCTGTCTGGAAATGAAAGCGTGAATCTTCTACAATCTTCTGCGGTAAACAAGTGACAAGTCTGGACTTGTTGGATTTGTGCTCTTGAAAGACAGCTCGTCCCCAGCACGTCTCCAAACAAAAATTCTACCATGACTGTGTCGCATTCGTATCATCGATTCGTCAGTCCACAGAACTTTTTTCCAATATGCAGGTGATTTTAGAACATGTTCCTCATAAAATCGCAAATCGCAGCGCTGCAATTTTTCGAAAGGATTGACCTTCATTATATAATTTTATCATCACTCTACGCTCCTCAGTCGTAAAATGCTTAATTTTTTTCATATTTTGGTTTTTAACCTTAGAAATTGACAAAGAATCTAAAAATAAATTCCAAAAAATATTTCCTAGGATTATTTTCCCTAGGCGAGATTGAAAAGGTGTTTACCAACTTCAAACTGTCACCACGCCTAAAATAGTACGGCTGTTTGCGGAAACTTCTAACCTTTAATAATTAATCTTAAGTTTTGTCCGATTTTATTCAACATTTTTAAATCATACTTATTTTAAATACCTTTCATTTGATACCACTAAAAATACTCTTAATGCCTTTTTAAAAAAAGGAGTGTAGGGGGTTAAATCTAATGATGCAATTATTAATAAATTAAATCCATAGATTTTTTTTAAATTTGCTTTCCTACTAATAAAATAGTTTCATACAAACTTAAAAGTTTGATCAGGATGAAAAAATTAATGAACAGTTTTTAGTTTTTTCTTAAACCGGGCGCCATTTTGTTATTTTGCCAAAAAAAAATGATATTAATATTGAGAGCGTATCAAAATCCCGCATTACAAAATTCCGAATTACAAAATCCCGCAGAAAAAATACCTTAATTTCTCAAAGCGTGATTCAAAAAGTGTTTGCCCTAGGGTACTATTTCACGACCCACTATCCGCCATTCAAAAGAGTTGTTTTCCCTTAGCGTGATTTAAAAGGTGTTGGCCATATGGTACTATTCCACGACCCTCTATCCGACATTCCCAAACATCTACATGCGTAAAAGGTTTTTCTCATGTTTAAGTTATATTACATTTTCAAGCTCGCAAGCGTTCAATACATATAGTTAAAGATTTTTGTATTTTGAAATTCCTTTTTTGAAAATGGATTTGTCGTTTTCTGGGAATTGTCGTTTTCGGGGAATTTTCGTTTGCGGGGAATTTTCGTTTTCGGAGAATTATCGTTATCGGGGTGAGTTTGCGGGGAATTGTCGTTTTCGGGGAATTGTCGGCATTGTCATAGAACCGCATGCTTTATGTCTCAAATGTTTTCGATGTGCAATTTTCGGATCTTATGAATACATATATTAGATTGTGAAATCTCAACTACCAAAAATTAAGTTAATTTAAATTATCCATTTATTCAGATATGAAACATTCCTCCTCAATATGAAAAGGTAATTTTTACCTGGATCATTTGTTCCATAACTGAAAATTGAAGTTGTTACCTTCTAGTTACTATTATAAATTTCGTAATTTTTAACAGTTAGAAATTTAACACGAATATTAAATTATCCAAATGTACTAGAAAATTATTTTTTCTCGAAAATGGCGATTTAAAATGGTAAAAAAAATCCACTAAGCGCGACACGTGTAGCCATCAGCAGCAAGCGGAAACACTACCAGCAATCCATTTTTATTTATATTACCTATAATATTAATTAATTGTTTAGGATATGACTCTGAATTTTGCGTCGCTTGCTATGTCTCCTCTAGAAATTCCAACATTTGACATAGTTGTCTTTCGTGACAGTACGTCGAGTCAAGAAACTCCGCGCTGTGCAATTAACATTATAGGTATCTTCCGTAAATATTTGTTACAAAATACTAATAATAAATTTGTTTTGTTTAAAAAAAAATACGTGTTTTAATTATTGTATATTAACTACAGGATCAAAAATTAAACATTCCAAAAGAATTTGCTTAGAGTTCTGATAGTCCACCTAGATTCAACAGTTAAATGAAAATGATAAAAGCTTAATGCTCTAAAACACATGTCAGCTACAGAAATTACAAATTAAGCGACATAAAAAATTTAAAATTATTATATATTTTTTATTATTAATTTTCGCTACTTTAAAAAAAAGAAAGGTCGTTCCAAATGCGGACATTACACTTTTATTTCCCGAAGGTCTACAATTTTATACGAGATAAATTTATAAAATGTTTGCCCAATCCTAGAACATTGAGTTTGTCGATGGACAGCCAGGATTAATATATAATAATTTTAAATTTTTTATGTCGCTTAAAAAAATTGAAAGCTGTAGAATGGAAAACAATCTTTTTTCATTGAGCTTCTTTGTGATGTGTTTTGTGATTATTTAACCAAAAAAAACTCGATAGTCGTAGAAAGACTTTATTGGGGCAATCATGTCGATACAAGCATTGGTAGAAATGTTCAAGGCAATAAATTGTTGATCAATGTTTTCCCTTACAAGGTCAGCCAGGATCTAGGACCTCATAATGTTTTTTGGACTGGACTAGAAGTAGAGGAGTATTAAACAACAATCCTTCCTCAATTATATTAAAACGCTTTTAAAAAAGTGGTGATGCAGAACGCGTTGATTTGTGCTCTTAGTAGCAACTGTATGCCACTTGAGAAAATAGGCATTTTAAATGGTGCTAGTTGATCATCAATTGTTGTTATTAATCGGTATATCCCAAACCCAAGAGAAGATGAATAAATTATTGAAGATTTGTATAACGAACATAGGGATCAAGAAAAACGCTTTCTTGATGACAATGCATCCTTAACTAGAATGAATATACAATGACTGACTATTCTAGACCTGTGTATTTTTATATAGGACGGTTTGTTGTTAATACCTTATTGAAAAGATTGAAGTGTAAAACTTGCATAACCGCCATTTTAGGAAAGAGACTAGAAATAATGGGCTCGCTTATTTAAAAAAACCGCATGGGAACTACAACTGGTCTGAGATATTCCTCAAATGATATTATTGAAATTATAGATAAGCTACAACACCAATATATGCTGTAGCAAATCACAAAGAACTATTAATTAAGTCGTTTTCGGTGAGAATGCATAAAAAATTTAAAAGATTTAAATAAAATGGTAATTTTATACACTACAAAAAATTATCCGTCAAAATGTATGTATGTATCGAATATGGGCCAGTTTTCCTTATCGAAAATAAATAATTTTTACCGTATTCTAAAAGACACCAAATACGGATACAGATCTATTTTAATAATATATTATTCGTATTTTTAATTGTAATAATAGGCTTTTTAATAACCTTATAAATAAGCAAATTTTACCATAAACAAAACTAAAATGATAATAATATAAATACAAATTTTTCAACTGTATTTATTTTAAAAGGCATGGTTTATTTATGACGTGAATTATCTCAATTTTATGGAAATAAAGAAACTTATAAATCTCTTCTGATGCAGACAGAATGACGGACAATGGGAATTTACCATATTTTTTTTAATATTAAAACATAATTTAAATACCCAGGAGGATACATAACCCCCTTTTTCACAAATTCGTACAACTATACTATATATGTATATTTGTTTAACTAATTGCTCTCGCGCACTCTTTGAAGTTCTTCATTGATTAATTAATTAACCTGTGGCGCACCAGTTCATATAATTTTGTCAGATGCATAATACTCGCATCTAAGGCTAAATTGACATGTTAAATAATAATGCAGTCACAAGGAGTTTTCTGCTTTGTGTGTGTTTTCCGCCGATTTACTAGGGCATGAAAATAATAGCTTAGCGCCCCCGACCGACGCGTCGTGTGGTGGCCAAAAGTGTATGGTTGGAAGGGTGGCTCTGAATGTGTTTTCTTTTATATATTATAACGTGTAAGTATTATATACATATAGTATGCATCTTGTATAATAACTGTGTATAATTTTTGGATTAAACCATTCGGAAAACGGGTTTTAATGAGCCGCGCACTCTCGCTCGCGGATTTCAACAAAACGCTGTGCTCCACCACCATGAAAATTTAAGCTGGATGTTTATGTGTGCGTTTTTTCTATATACTCGTATATGTGTGTATGCGTATGTTTGTTTTTGTACATTGTCGTTTTGCTGCGATTTGCCCAGTGCATATTTGTGGAAAATTGTGAAAATACCGCTGCATATGAAAACTGCACTTTCCATTTGTTAATAGGCCCGAATGCTATTATATTATATACTAAATTATGCATTTTCTAAGCATATTATTAAATACATGTATATTGTATATATAAATCAGGCGGGTAGGTCGAAAGTACTATTTTATGTTCTTGGTGCTAAAGTAAATTTCAGTTTGTTGGATCTGTGTGGAATCTCTGCGGACGCACACACACGTCAAGCATTCAATTCGATTAAACATTAAAGCTCTCGTCGCCAGCAAATATATCGTCTGTATGTTTTTATATATATATATAGAATAGAATATAGAATTGCGTAAATTGAAATGCCCCCAATCCGAGCGCCGTGTTGCCACGTCCACAAAATCATTCAGGTCTTTGATTTGATTGGGGAATTAAATTAACCTCTTTCCTGAGTGCTATATATATGCGTAAAGTAAAAGTATATATATATACAATGTGTATAATACTTACATGCGGAATGTGCGTCGAAAACACTATCCAATCAATCGACCAACGATTCGCTGAAATATTTCTTTCATGCGGTCTGTGCTTAATGGCACACAAGGTGTTATAAACATAATAGAGGTTATACTAAGGGAAACTTAGCTGGCAGCTGTTAGGAAAGTAAAAAAACACAGAAAAATTATATGTTTTTATAGGGTTGAATTTACGATATTTTTAAAATACAATACTCATATAGATAAAAATATAAATTTAATTTATATAATCAAAAAAGTCTTGCGGTATTTTCGCTAGGTGTCGTTGCAAGTGCGTACTTCTAGTTGTATTCATCGCATCGGGTCATGCTATAGCTTGTTGGAATTGTCTTAACGCGCTAACACACGCGCTTGTTGTTGTTTGGTTCAGTCGTTCGTGAGTTTTAGCGTCGCAATCATGCAGCAAAATAAAGAAAAAATTCAACATATTTTACAGTACTACTACGACAAAGGCAAAAATGCATCTCAAGCCGCCAATGAATTGGTCGAAAGATACCGACATAGTAGCAGCCGTAGCATCGGCCAAGAGCTGGGCATGAGTCATCAAACCGTTATAAATCATTTGAA
>JANSTU010043389.1:0-24325 GCA_027564075.1 Bolitophila hybrida | reverse complement strand
ACACACACACACACACACACACACACACACACACACACACACACACACGCATACTCACACACAAAACACAAACTTCGTATAGCGCCCCCTACAGGCGGAAATTCGAAATTTCGAACCACTACCTACGAATCGATTGCAAAAAACCGCGACACTAGCTCCACCGGAAGGGGTCAAACTTTAACCGTCAGTCAATCAGTCAGTCAGTCAGGACTCATGTGGTTGTATTATATATAGATAATTTACACTATAAACATTTGTAACACAGGGTGAATAACCAAAATGCTGCAGCTAATAAACTAAATAAAGGCCAATTTCGTCGCGATACAAAGAAATAACTATCATGCTTTGGAAGCATTATCGTTTGGCGAATTATCGCCCACAACAACAATAACGTTTTTTCATGTGATTGTTGTGGTTGGGTTGATACTTCGACGCTCCTTGCGACAAAACAAATTAAATAAATTATAAATATTATTTATATTTTTTCAGATATACCGGCCAGTGGTATGTACTTCCTTACATACGAATACGTTAAGGAAATAGCTGCAAAAGAAATCGGTACTGAAGGCAGTCGTGGTTTACTGGGCACAATTTTTGCTGGCGGTATGGCCGGTATTGCTAACTGGGTAGTTGGTATGCCTGCCGATGTACTAAAAAGTCGTCTTCAGACAGGTTCGTTTTTACAGTAAAAAATGAATAATTAATAAATATATAATTTTATATTTGCAGCTCCACAAGGAACATATAAGAACGGAATCAGAGATGTTTTTCGAGAGCTTATGATTAAGGAAGGGCCATTAGCTTTGTACAAAGGTGTCACACCCGTTATGCTAAGAGCGTTCCCTGCAAACGCAGCCTGTTTCATAGGTTTCGAGATATCAATGAAAACGTTGAACATTGTTGCACCAAACTTGTGATAAAACGATTCAAACTATCTGTAAGTAAGTGTACGATAAACGATAATATGAAAATAAAAATTTGCACCGAAAGTTATTGTTATTACTTTTTATTATGCGGCATCGCAAACTGGACCTATATCCCACAAGGGATTTAAGAGAGAAATATTGTCATATTATTCAAGCATATTTTATTTAATACAACTTAGTTTATACAATCATGCTATATTGTATACATTAAAGTATTATATATGTGTTCATTAATATTATATTACAATATTAATATTATATTTATTATATATTTGTATACCACATTGGTTTTACAAACATATCACACAAACAAACGACTAGAATAAGGTTAGTAAATGCTGATTTGAAGTAAAGGCTAGATTTTTTGTGAGTATAACTTGCTTGGCAAGACCTAATCCTAAATATAAACTAATTAAATTCAGTTAAAATGTCAGCAGTATCCAATTTTCTCAGAAAAGTCTCGTCCACATTGGACTGCCTTGATTTTGAGCTACTAGTTAGTGCCTCATGTTCATCATAGTCTCGACTATATCTAAAAATGTTTTTTTTTTTTTATATTTACAAATTTAATGAAACACTGTTTGAAAAGGTATACCTGCTTATAGGACGACTATAGTTAGACATTGCAGATCCAACACGATTATTTGGATCTTCCGTTTGATAAATCATGCATTGGTCCAAAAAATCAGAAGTCAAGTATGGTGGAAGGTCGTTTTCCTCTTCCTCCATAGGACCATAGAAAGAACTATCGTCTATCTCCTGCTGGGACTCGACCATGTTTAACCATTGTGCATTGTGATTCCGGAACTTCTCGAGCTTAAATGTAGAATTATTTTTTTAACTATAATTTCATTCATATTATTTTATGGTATACCTTTATTCGGCTAGCCCATTCAGAATCACTTATTGCTATTATATCCAAACAATAATCACACACCTTTCGAATCTCTTGATTTTTATCGTGCATAAGATCAATTAAGTAAGCTGGAGATTCTGTAAAAATATTATTAATAATGTAATGTGTTGATCAAACATTAGACTTAATTACCAGTCTCTTTGATCATATAATTTCTAGTACTTTCATTTCGAAGAATCTGCTGAAAAACAAACACTATCTGAAGAACCATTTCATCGTCTTCCTGCTTTGCTTTCAACAATTCGATTAGGGACAATATTACGTCTGCTTTACATAGTAACATTGCACATGCCTCATCACATGCGCACGTTCCAAGAAAAACGACCGTATCCAAAACAATGTCGTCACAAGACTTTCCTGTACAATAAAAAAGTTGAACAAAATTCTATTGAATTCATTGGTTATATATTACCTGGTACAAGAACATTTCTTATCCAAGGAATTAAATTGAAGTTATGCAGTATTTGCGAGTAGTCGAGATCAGGCAAGGACAGATTCGCCAGTAAACCCAAACATTCAACAACAAACTTTTCATTGTCACAATCGGTCAACACTTTGGCTAGATCTCCAACAAAGTCCTTATAATAAAAAAAAATATACATAAACGGTGTTCCAATTGCATAAAATTAAAATAAAGCACTCACTACAAAGTATATGCGTAAGTTTTCGTGGTGCGAAATATTACGAATCATCTTCATCAGCAGCGAGTCCTGATATTTAAATGCTCGTGCCATCAATGTGTGCAGTCGATCATGTTCTGTCATTAGCTGTGCATTTCGTTTATTTAGAGCCAAATTAATACAAAGGGCAATCAGATCTAAATCCGCCGTTTGACTTAAATTTAAAATGATCATATCGATAGCCAAGGGAATGCACTCTGTATAGGTGAACATAGATTTAACCTTATCGTCGAGACTCATATGGTACAATATACGAATAACGATACCGTGATGTTTGTCATCGCTAAGAAATGTTACCAATTTTGACATTAGACCCATTCGAATCATTTTAGCTCGAAGGTGACCATCAAATGAAAGATTAAATACTAGTTTCAAAGTTATTTGAATCAAATCTGGATTAGAACTCTGAAGAAGCTTAGGTAACTTGTCGACCACATTGTATTCTAACATATCATCTTTGTTATCCTTTACAATGGAGAGTTTCTTTAGGAATGTAACAACCAACACTAATAGATCTATGTTCTGTCGATCAAGTGCTTTAACTAACATTTTTACAATATTTTTCTTGCGCATTTTCTCTTCGAATTTAACATTTTCTGCAATATTAAGAAGCAAATAAAAGGCAACACGTAAAAGTTGCTCCTGTCTTCGGACAAATACTTTAAATTGCTTATTCAGTCGTTCGTATTCTTCTTTTGATTTTCTTGGATCGCTGTTTTGACTGTTGCGTCCGTCTGTTACATTTTGTACAGTTAATGTATCCAATACATTTGACAAATTTTCATGATAGCTACTGTTGAGGCTTTTAAAGCCACCCAGTGAAGAACTCATACTCGAAGACTGACTTGACCAGTTTCCTGATTTTGGGCGTTGTTTTAACTCCGGTATTCTTCTTCGCGGTGGCTCCATCTAAACAAATATTTTAGTATAAATATAAATTCTGACATTTTTTACTAACCTCTTTTGGTTTTTCTTCATTGAGCAATGTTTCAAAATTATTTGAGGGTTTCTTCGCTAAAGTTTCTTCGGACTTAGCTTCTGGATTTCGCTTACTTTCTAAATCGTTTTTCATCGATTCGTATCGCTTCAACTCAAACTCAATAACATTGATACATAGAGATCCAATCTGTTAACGAAACAAATCTTAAATTAAAATCTTAAATTTTGCATGAAAACCAAAAATGCCTACCCGATAGTTAACAATTACTGGATGAAAAGTGGTGTATGTGGAAAAGCAAAAGAATATATAGATTATGTTAGTAGACAATTCCAAACTCTTTCGCCAATCCTCACGAAGTACTCTTGAGAGTGCACTCAAAACAGACTCTACAAAATTACAATTAAAATTGTTGTTATAATATTATAAAAGATATTACCGTTTTTCTCGAGCTCTTCTAAATTATCAGGATGTCTAGCCAACTGAAGAATTAGTGCTGATCCTCTGATTCTCTCTGGTAGATCTTCATATAGTAATTCCACATACTCGTCTACCATGCGTATGTTTGCCTTTTCCTGACGAAGAGAACTGATATCGGCTGTATCTATAAAACAATAAAAAATAATAATAATTATCATCATTATAAATTATTAATTTTATTATTTCTATACATATACATACCGGCTGCCATAATATCTTTTCTGTTTTGGATGTAATATATAATTTGTTCGACTTCGGAAAGCTGAGTTTTGTGAATGATGTCACACTTTTCAACTACTTCTTTGGCCAGTTGCGCAGGATCCGATTTCGAGTTCAACGACTTTAAATGAATAATTCGCTGACAATTCTAAAATTAATGCAATACATATTATATGCTATATCGAATGCATTACAGTATATGGTATTTAGGTGAAAAATCAATATTTTCGTTTATAGAATGCTATATACCTTAGACTCTTCTAGCATTGGATCCCCGGGTTCACCAAATACAGTAGCCTCTAACGTATAATTTAGAATTAACGCTTTTTCGGTTGGATGTGGATCAATAGACCCTCCCTTTAAACGCCTAAAATGTATGCTATATGTATGATTTCAATAGCACAACAGATGATGATGATGTGAAATATTATGAAGTTTACCATTGCACTCGAATCTCGAATGACGACCTTCAATATATTTACTTACTTTTTGATGTACTTAGCTTCTTCGGATTGCATTGAATTTATTTGTAACGCTTTCAAAATGTAGTACAGATAATGGATTGCAAAGAAAAATAGAGAAAAACCAGCAATAATGTTAAATACAATGGCTAACATACAAGAAAAATGTTAAATTGACATAATATGTATGTTGTTTTTCGTTTCTGTTCGCAACTGTTAACTTAAGTCAAAGTGACATTTCCATTGAAATGAGGCTGCGTTCAAAAAACACATAAATCCATAGAGTAATAACTATATTGGCAACTAGCAACGAAAGAGTCACCACGCAGTGGTCGATTTTTGAAGTTTATTTGACAGCTGCAAGATGTAGAAAATGTGCTGTATTCCACTAGTATATAAAGCGCTGTTTTTTATTTAATAATATTTTGCGAGTTATGAAACATGTGCAAGATTTTTTTAAGTACTTGATGATCATTTCAAGAGTAACTTGTACCGGAAATACCTTAGGTTACAATTTTTGAGAAGCAAATACAAAAACATAACCACATATTATGAACACCAAAACTAGAATTAGCTTAAAAAATTCTAATATTGCAATTTTTTAGTATTACAATTATTGCAATATAATCAAAAACTAATCTTTTCTTCTGAACTTAAAAAAATAATACATACGTTACATTAATGTTATTGATATTTTCTGATGTTTGACATTCATTTTGTATTTTTTTTATAGATTTTAGAACGCAACCCAAAATGTAGAGATATATGGAGAGATTTCTTATATGGTTTTTACCGGTAACGCCTCATAACGTCACGCGGCATAGCGGCAGTGTGCATAGCTTCATGAGCACATCAACATCAGGCATAGCGTCATTGTGCACAGCGTTATCGGGCATAGCGTCAGGAATATTGAAATGGAATGCGGCTATGTGGCAACGGATTTCAAATATGAAATGAATGAAATATGTAAATGTAAAATTTTATATTCCAATAAATTAATTAAAATCTCCCACCGCAAAATTATTTCTACACAGGTAACAATTTAAAAAAAATATCAATTAATTTAAATGTGAACTCCAAGATCATTGAAAATAGTATCCTAAAACCAATACTTTTTGAATAACGCTTAGGGAAAACAACCCTTGGGAATTGCAGATAGTGTGTAGTGGAATAGTAATATATGTCCAAAACCTTTTAAATCACGCTTTGATAAAACAACCCTTGGGAATGGCGGATAGTAATGCCTTAACTTCACTACAAACATGCTAAAATTGTATGATTTTTCTACCTCTCGCAAAAAAAACCACATAAACACATAGACATAAAGCTAGCGCCGCTTTAGCTTTTAGATGTGTGTTGGTAAAAACCATATAAGAAATCTCTCCTTATATCTCTACATTTTGAGTTGCGCTCTAAAATCATTAAGAAAATACAAAATAAATGTCAAGCATCAGAAAATATCAATAACAAAAATGTTAAAATATTGATATTGTTATTGTTTGTGGCAGAGGTATATAAAATATTTCTGAAATAACCTAAAATTACCAAAAATTGTATGTTTTCAAAAAAAAAGTTATACTGGCTCACATTACATCAACTAACGTACCGCATAAATTAAAGTTTGTCTTTATTGATCGTCTTTAACCTCACTAATATACCCTGCCAATTTGAAATACACATTTAACACATACAAATGTAATATTTTTGAAGAGCTCCTCTAATATGAGGAAATGCTTCAAAACATTTAATGTGCGACTAGCAGCAAGATGACGAAAGGCATTTTATATATATTAGCTGCTAATTTTATTGTGTTATCTATTATTGTTTTTGCTTTGACAATAGTTTATGATCGTCAACATTGAAAAATCTTATGACATACTTCATTTAACGTTAACATGTGTACGTGCGTGTATAGATTCAACTCCAATTTTTTAGCTGGTAAATGGTTTGTGTTATTTGGTATGTGGTTTGTAGTGGAGTTAAGGCATAAACGCCTATATATGCGGACAATTTGAACGATATCTATAATTTCGAAGACCTACATGATGATCATGGTGAGAGAGGAATGGCCTTTATTTAAATATTGATACATTTAAGCGATGACATTTTATCGTAAGAGATACACTTAGAATCAAATGATTGATGTATCTGTTAGATCATTGATGATATCTGCGACAACAATGTTTTCATCGAAGAAACTAATGTCAATGCTTTCCTAATAAATAAAATAATCTATTGTAAACATATTGGGGTCAACCACAACAAACGTCAAACTACCTAATGGATTTCCTTACGTAAGAGCTGCTATGATGCGTATACATTTTAAGAGACGTTGTCGAATCATAGCTGTACTTACGTAAGAGAATTTCTTACGCAGTTTGACGTTTGTGTGGTTGACCCCATTATGTGTAAACGTTACGTACAAATGGGATAACAAATACACTCACATGTATGTTAGTATCCATAATAACATTTGTGTGTAACGCACAGATATACACAGATGGGATATAGCATATATTGAGTGATCCTCACTTCGGTACTCTACATTTTTATATATAAGCACAACATGTATATGTATTGTACTGGTGGTTAATGACAGGTATTAAGAAACATTTACCAACCCATTAAAAACAAATCTGACAAGAGCACCGAAATGTGACAGAAAACTAAGCACATTCATTTACACCATACTGATATTACGAATACACATGATGTCGTCAAATTTACCATCATTTGTGTAACCGTTAAGCAAGAATGGTTTACACTCAACTGTGTGTAGCCGTTACTATCAAGAAATTCTGAGAGTAGAATTCCTATTAAATTTGATTACTCCGTGAATGGCATCTCCTTAACAAGAGTGTCTGAAATGCGTGATTTATTTGTTCGCTTTGATGAGAAGGCATATTCCATCCTAGTTTCATAAACAGATGATTCATCATTTCTCATTTATGAATAACGTCTTGATTGTCAGTGAATTTAAAGAAGACTTCTACAGTAAAAATATAAAAAAATCAAATTAAACTTTAACCCTAATATTAAAGCATATTATCAGCATGTAACTGGTAATATGGTCGACGGACGCGACTAAACCATTTGTATCTTTGGGTGTTAGACACTAAATAAGAACTAAAGAAGAAAAAATATTTATAATTTTTTAAATTGTAAAGCAATTTATAATTATTATTTAATTATAGCCATTAGTTTATATAGTAAATATATAATTAATTATTTTATAAATCAATGATAATAATATAGATTTTATCTCGAATCAAATATTTTATAAAAGATTTTTTTTAATTTTAATTATAAAATACCAGCCGTCTTCGTGTTGTATTTGTGGTTGTAAATCAAGAGTTTTGCACCAAAACAATACAATTACTTTCCATTCGTAAGTTATTTTTAAATTTGTAATCTTATCGTCTCATTGGATACTGTAACGTCCAGTGGCCAGTGTGTGATGCCGCACACCTGTTTCACACGACTGATCAGGTCATGCTAATGTGCGCTTTGTGCTACTCCTATTTGAGCTACTGTGACACTAACATCACATCCCCAATGACTTACATCTTTGCATGGCACATGTACCTTGTGTTAAAATAAAAAAAGGCGAAAGCGCATTCGGCGAAACGGTGTACATACATTTTTTTCATTTTAGTTTTACCAAAGACGAACAACGAAAAAAATATGGCTAAGCAATAAAACATATTTTTATTATCAAGACAGAATAAACATTACTGGCAGCATCAAAGCATTTTTCAAAAGAATCATTTATAGAGAACTTAAAAACTCAAGCGCTTAAAACTCTATTCCACGCCAGTCTACTTCGAATTAATGGACTCGAATGAAATGTAAGTTTGCATATATTTCATAGACCCGAATAAAATGTAAAGTTTACATATACAGGATTACTACAGAAATTTTAAAAAATGAATGCTTCAAAAACGAAATTGTTTGGATAAAAACAGAACATGAGAACCTCTCCAATGTTTCCAACCCTTCCGTTGATGTCAAATGCTCTTCGGACGTTATCCCGTCAAATACACATTTACCAAAAGAAAATACTATTAGATACCCTGGTGATATTTCCGACCAACTCTCCTCGTCCGCATGTAAATCGGCAATAAAAGTGTGTAAGAATCAAATTGACAAGCAAAGAAAAACTATCAAAAGACTAAGAACTGAAAAACACCGATTGCAGCTTAAAATAAACTCCCTTAATAAAGTTTTGGTATATTTTAGAGATAATTAAATCAGTAAAATGTGTGTTGTAGATTTTTTTAATTATGATTAAAAGTATTATAATATTAGATATTCCATTATATGTAATGAAATGTTAAATAAGAAGCGACGCCAAAGCCGACTCAAAATTTTGTCCTGAAAAAATGCTACGAGTCACGTTAGGTCAAATTAAGACTTCTACCAAAAGCGTATGTATTGTAAATATTAGAGCACATGCGAAATACAGCACAACCAGCACACTGAACTGTCGTGTAAATGTAATGGTGAAGATATCCGGTGTGCGGCATCGCACATTGACCCTATGTCCCACAAATGATAAAATAAATAAATAATGATGCATGAGAAAATATTCGACTTAAAATACATGTCTAATTTAAAACCATAAAAACTATAAAAATCAAACATTAAAAATACTGAAAGTCCAGTAAAGCTCTTTAAATTCTATCTGTTACATTAACTGATAATAAATAAATAAAATCTAATGTTGATGTATTCAAAGTTACTTAAATACTGCTGAAAATGTAAAAACAGTTCGTTTTTACATTTAGGTTTGCATATAACACACCTCCGCATACAATTTTATACAATAACTCACACTATTTAAGTAAGTTTTTTTTTTGTTTTTTGTATCGGAAGTAGAAATGTGTTCTTAACATTGACAAATATTTATAAAAAAACTCAATAATTTAATAAATTTTCATCTCATAATTAGTATTCAATAAATAATGCAATTTCATTTAAAATTACTTTAATTTTGTCTATAAATATGTGTTTTTTTCATTTAATATAGTTTAGTTGTGTAGTGTATACATCGATCACAAATCCATGCTCAAAGTTTGTTTTACATAAATTGCATAATAACATAATAATTTGTATTTTTAAATTGTATAATATTATGTACATATTGTTGATGTTTTATTTAATTTACTAGTACAATCCGTTGTTTAAATTGATTTAACATATTTGAATTTTGATCGGATACATGTACCGTGTGTAAATTTAAAGTACCCGATAGTGCGCAAAATTATATTTGTTCACAATATTAGTTTCATAAAATTATATTCAAATACAAGAGATTTGTAATCACAAAACAAATATTCAAATTTTAAATTTAACATACGAATAACAAATTTGCCTAGTTATAATTGATGCAGAAAACAAACTACAGGAAATCTAGAGACACAGTACACGTTCACAGACACAATTTGCTTACGGAAATCGGAAATGAGATCGAATCTGTAGTTTTACCTAATATTTAAATTACATTAATTTGTGTATACAAAACAAAAAAGAATAATTATTTATTTGCGGTTATAATATTTGTTTTAAAACCTATATTTTTTAAAGTGTTTGTTTGTTGTTGCTATGCTGTACTGCTGCTGTAAATCTTTCGTCTGTATACGTAATTTATTTTGGCCATTTGCAGCATGTATATCAGAATTATCAGAATCACTCCAGAACTAAACGTGTACCAACCAACAACAGCATGTTCGTGGATGAGTACACGAAAATGAATATGAAAACCAGGTAGGTTGTTCTCAATCAACAAATTGTAGATTCTGCTTACTTCGAAGTGATTTTCGGAGGTCGTTTATGCATTTTGACGAGATTGCTAATGTTCCATAAGTGCGGCTAAAATAAATAAGTCATGGATTAAAAAATATAGGCGATCGATTTAAAGAAATTTATTACAAAAAACAAAAGGTAAATGGTAAATTAAATATTAAATTATTTTTGGCTGAACAAATGTTTGCAAAATTATACTACTTACGCGATGGACTGCGACATGATGGATTGGCGGTCTCCTGTGGCGTAAAGTTCAAAAAATCCCAAATTAGAATTGTGTCGTCATGTGAGCTGCTCACGATTTGGAACTCATCGAACTGCAATCTGAAGACTCGACCAGTGTGCTCCTAAAAATCGAGATCATTAAATTTTGTGCTTCAGAAATTATACAACGCACCACTAAAGTCTTGAGACACAGAGCACTGGCTTGTGCTCGAGGGTCTAGCGCCGCTACCAGATCCCAGACTTTGATTTTGCCATCGTAGGCACCACTCACGATTCGCTTTGAATCAAATCGGATGCACCGCACCAGTTCCTCGTGGCCTTCAAGTACTCGCAAACAGGCACCACACTCGATATCCCAAAGTCTGATAAGAAACAATAAATAATAAAAATAAATACAATATTTTATTGTGTACTAACCGTATCGAGTTGTCTGAGCTGCCACTGACCACTAGCCTATCTCGGTACTGTAGACATGCAATTCCACGCTTGTGGCCATTCAATGTTCTGAGAAACTCACAAGTTGACGTATTCCAAACCTTAATAGTACGGTCACCGGACGCCGATACAATGTACTTTTCATCAAAATCGACCACATTAACAGCAGCACGGTGACCAACTAGTACTCGACGCAATGTTATCTCTGTTGGAGATGTCATGTCCCAGACGGCTATTGAACGATCCTATAAACCCATTATTTCAATAATGAAAGAAATTATATTTTTAAGAAATTGTACACACCTTCGAGCACGTCACCATCATGCCATTGTTAAATCGTAAGTGCAGTACTGCCTCGCAGTGGTGTATCAGAGTATTCACCATTTCGCCGGAGATAACATCCCACACGCGCACCGTCGAATCGGACGAACCGCTGATTATCACTTTATCGTCATATTGCAAACAAAGCACCGAGCCAGTATGTCCTGTTAGCGTTTTAACGCATTTCAAATCACTTCGATCCCAGATTTTAATGGTGTTATCACGCAGACCGGAAACAATCTTATGGTCATCATACTGCAGACAATAAACACCTTTCGAATTCTCTGATCGGCAGTTTATGCGTTTCAGCATGTGTTGGCCAGATCGCCAATTGTTCTCTATGCTCTCGATATCCTATGACAAAAAATATATCATTATCATTAAATTTCTGAAACTAAAAAAATCAAAACATACATTCATAATTTTTGGAAATAGTGAACGGTAGAAAGAATGAGGTGGATGCGAGGAGCCCGGACGTGGTTTGAACAAATATTGAATCCATTCTCTGCGTTCGGCGAGACCACGCCACAGTGTGTCTGTCCGTACTTTGCGTTCGATCAGTTTCTTCCATAGCATTCCTTCGGAGATGACGCGTAACCACTCTTTGCATACTAATTCTGCTGCTTTTAGCGATTCAGCGTCCAAGTAAGAAAGTATGCATTCGGCAATGTGGTCAAGTCCTTTTTCTATGAAAATATAATATACATTTTTATAAACATTTAACAATTTAATGAAGGAGTTTTGAGATTAATAGTTCTATCTTCTATCTATCATCTTAAATACGTAGTTCAAAGAAACATAAAATTATTTCTAAAACATTTTTTTTAAAAATAATTAAAGAAAATGTAATCGAGAAATTATGTTGTATGTATTACAACTTACTCGGAAGCAGAGAGATAAAGTCACGTTGTAGCATCGGCTTCAGGTAAGCATTTATGTGACCGTGTTGATAGTGGCACATCCGGGCCAGCAGTTGCTCCACGAAATCGACTTGATCGCCTTCATTCCAATTTAAAAAATAGTCTAAACAAGTGTCTCTTTCTGCCTGAAATGTTGGTGAGGGCTCTTTCTTTCTGGCCGGGTCGTATAGAATTGTAGAAGAGTATTGCTGCAAACATTAAACAAAAATTATTAATTATTATTAATATTTTACAATAGAATTTTATGTTTGATTTGTTTTGGGACCAATTCGCATATATATTATATATATTGTGTGTGTGCTGATTTGCAAAGTAATACGAAACTTTCTAATAGCACATTATGAATCAAAAGTAAAACTGTTTCAATTTCGTTGATTTAATCAAAATATATAAACTTTATGTGCATGTGTGTGCCTAGTTAGATAATGAACTAAAAAGCGAAAATTTTAAGAATGCATAATCAAAAATATAAAATAAATTATAGCCAACGAGAAAGAGATGGAAAGTGAACTCAAAATACAGCTGCAACTGTCTGGCTATAAGCTAGTAGCGCATCGCGCAGGTTTGCGACATGAATCATGTCGGAAGCTCACATGCTCGCAATAATTACAGAATGTAAAGTGAAAGCGCTGAGCCGCGCAATTACTCGAAAATGACACACTCTCATTATCTGTTGAATTTAATATTAGAAAAAGTGATCAGTGTTTCAATAATATTGTTTTGTAACGTGAGATTGTTCTAAATACAAGTCAAATTAGGTCATAAAATAAAAAAATATTAAAACGGAACAATGTAAAAGATGTCGATGATTTCACTTAAATAAAATGGTAATCATTTAGGTCAGAGATAAAATATAATGTAAAACGTATATGTTTGTTAGCGTAGTACTAAAAACAAGATAACTTCTGAAGTAGCTGTCGGATTTGTTAAAGAACTTGTTGTATTTGATCCACTTTTGTGGCAGATGAATTAAATACATAACCATATTTTTTATCGTTTCACTTTTTTTCTTTGTTTAGGGTACTTTAGAAAGGTAAGAGTTCGAATCATTGAAAAAATCATTAGTTACCTGCCATCTGATATGTGTACTTTTTTGTATTTATTTTTGCCTTGCAGCTCGGTAAGTGTACCTTTTTAGTACCACATTGTACTACGCTAACACAATCCCTCCGAAAATTTTCAAACGGCTGCAATTTCTCAAAGAATTGATTTTCGACAACATTTTATTTAAATGTGTCGTCTTAGAATTCTTTATGTATGATTCATCCTATTAAATATTATTATACGTTTACATGATTCAACAATTGTAATTAAGATTAACTTTTAACCAACTAATAACATATGATAATATAATTTAATATGACAATTGCATAAGTTTAAATTTTAAATTATTTACTAGAACTTTTCGATAAAATAATATTAATCTTAGGGTTGAGTAATGCCTGTAATCCTTATAAACAACTATGTTCCTTGTACAATAATTTCCAAAGGTCGAAACAATGAAATTACGGAATAAAATGTTTTTCAGTTTACCTTTTCACACATACAATTTTGGTGTATGTGTGTGTGAGTTGAACAGTGCATACCAAAACTGGTTTCTATATTCTACATACACAAAGGCCTTTACAAACATATATCATAATAATTTTATATGAACAAAAACTAGAAAGCATACACTCTTAGTACGTTAGTACTCGCACACATTACACATAATAATATATTGTATATATATATGTATACACATTACGGTATACTCGTTTCATACCTACCATTCTCAGATTAGGCCAGCGTTAAAAATCATTAGAAGGACAATTTAAAATATAGATGTTGATGTTTATTTATTGTACGTTCAAGAACTAATTATGATCAGAGGAATCAATTCTAATACAACATTACACGTTATTTCTTATAGGTTGTACGATATGAAAGATATATTATAAATATTAATTAGCTATTTGCAATGGAGCACCAGAATGGAGGCCGAATTATAAATGAGTCATCCAACAATAATAATAAACGAATATAAGAACCACCTCTTGGCAATGATGTTTTTGTGTATGTTCATTGAACTTTTTGCAAAACTTATGCTATTAACATCTAAATATTGCAATGCTAAAACATGCATAAGCATAAGCAAATTACATTTTATAGCTTAGCTGAATATCTTTTCGAGTTTCCACGAAACAATAAAAATACATTACAATAAAAATGAAATTTACAGAACTGTGTGTGTGTATTAGCTAGTATCATATATTTAATGTTAGACTTAAAATGCACAGTTGAAATTTACGAAACAGAATTGAATTGAATAGAATTAATTAAAACTCTAAAGATACAATTAAACAGTATTGGCTAGCTTTTGTTACTTGAGTTTTTGTTCGAATCGCTCTTTTTGCAATTCGTAATTTTAATCTTGAATTAATGATATTTTTGCGCGCGCAAGTTTATTGCACCGGAACACATGTTCAAGTGTATATAATATACATTATACACGTATTGTAATGGCATATATATAACGTGTAACATTGTATGTGTATATATTGTAATATTGTTTACAATATTCAACAAAATTAAAAAATATATTTAATTTTGTTTGCTTTTTGGGTAAATAATACAGGCGTATCGAATCTGCACCAGACGCGACTGTCTCAATTATCATAAACTTGTTTTAGTGAATATGTATGGCCTCTTGCATATCTCGTTAAATGACCTGCATGATTATAATGTTTACCTTGAGCTGAGCAACGGTTTCAATAATTTAGAATAATATTTTTGAGTTAATAATGATGATAAATGATTAGATATATAAAGATATCAGAACAATTCAATTGATTTTTTATTTTTAATAAATATTAAAAATTATAACACTGTTTTTTAAGAATTATGGGTTCAAAGAATTACGTGTTTAATATAAAGATTTGTGAGTCAATATGTATTATATGTTTTAAGAATTATGGGTCTTACTGACAAGATTATTGGTATAAATGACAAGATTTTAAGGTGTTTCTCTAAAGAATTGTGAGTGTTTTAAGAATTATGAGTTTTATGAATTAATAGTTTTACGAATTACGTGCTGAATTTCAAGATTTGTGAGTCTCAAGATAGGTAGTTTAAGAATTATGTTTTTTTCCAAAATTATTATTACATATTTAAAAAAAATAAAAAATCGAATTATGAATTTTATGAATTGCGAATTTAAATTGTAAGTATTAAGTATAAAGAGTTTTGAGATTTCTGAACATATTCAATGTAGAGTTTTGAATGGTAAACTCCGCATTACTTTGAATTTGCTTAGTCCTATTGAAGTTATACTTGAACCGTTTGAAACGCAATATTTATACTGAAACCAAATGATGATGAAGAAGTCTATTGTCGCTGCAGAACGTTTAATATAGATAAGCTGGAGCATTATCATATTTGCCATCGCCTTGGAATTATTGTAGTCCAAAAATCGAAGGATTGTGCGATAGGATGGAATCTTTTCTATTGCAAACAAATCTTTTTCTTCAACCATATTTGCGCTTCAGCAAATGCATGCATGAAAGCAGGGAATGCACTTGCCATCAGGTCCTTCCATGGGCGCAAACTTGTTGGAGTTGGCAGTATATTATTTTTCTACTTGGCGCGCTGCGCTCTGCTTTGCTGTTTGTCTCGACTAGACGCGAATCGAATCAAAAATTGACTTGAATGTGTTTACCTTTTTCGAAAATACTTGTCTCACAATGGAAAGTGCGATCAGCGCCTTTCGGATGCGTTCCCCGCACCCGCATTTGGCCTATCCTATTCTGAATCATCGTCCGGGATGTCGCTGTCATCGCTCGGTTCGAGAGCAACGAACGAACGCCCGCTCGATAATTCTAGCGACACAGAAAGTCTATAGGAATTAGTTGTATTTTGATACAACACTACATGTAATTGTTTCATTTCACACACACGGTTATGTCACAAAAAAAGACGGGAATAAAGTTAAAATTAACGCTGTACCAGCAACAAAGTCCAAATTGCAGGCAATCATCATATTTCACTTTCCACAAAACATAATATATTACAGTTTAGTTTGAAATATTAAAAAGTTTCAATGCATGCGAGAAAACTAGCTTCTATGTGGTTACAATATGTATTTTTGAGTATTTTTTTGAAAGAGTATTGTATATTTTTAGATAATTTATTTGGTGACCTAGTAAGCATTATTAGAAATCAATTATTGTATAAATAATCCACAGAGAAATATACTTTAGTCTTAGTATTTTTTGGAGTTCTATGCAGTTATGCTTACAAAATAGTTATTCATAGAATAATAGATCATTTATCTCCCACGAACAATGGAGCTTTTGATGAGAATCATGCAATTCGTTAACACAATAACTTATAAATCATAAAAAATAATTACCTATTTTTAATAATTTTTAATAACTGTGTAAATAAAAATAAAAATATACAAGCATAGCTTATACACACATACACTGTGTACAAGTGCAGCCATTTGCAGAAATCTATATATTAGCTTATTAAAATATTCTAGTTGGCCCTTAGTCCCGCAAGTATTTAACTTTTTCAAGTTCTTTTTTTCGTCGTTTTTTTCTCAAGGAACAATGTACAAAAAAATGCATGTCTTCTGCATATTTCCCAATCGCAACATAATAATTACCGTTGTTCTTGCTGCGTCAAAACGTACCTGTGAGTTTGTGTTTGTGTCGTCCATTAGTTTATCAGTCTCCATTTTTAACAATAGCAAATTTTCCTTTTCTTGGTTGGTTGGTGCGTGTGTGTGTAGTCTCGCACAGACAACTTTTCGTTCGTTTTCTGTCGTCACTCTTTTTGTTCTCGCACTCAAAGTATATTTTCACCACACCTTGCACCCTTTTTCACTTCTGATGTATATGAATATATTATATTATATATATATATAGATATATGCATATATATCTATATAATTATGTATAGTAGATCACCGCCACTAATTGATAGAAACACATAGACGCGAAGCGCACATTTTACACGCTGCTGTCGCTTTTTTAACTTAAAATAATTCTAAAGCAATATCAATATGTATGGGGTGATTGGAGCGTAAGATATTCCTTTTTTGACTGCCCTGTGCCCTAAGTTTCGATGAACGTTGAATCTACTCGACTTCGGCTGCGCTCTGCGCGTTCCTCTTCGTTGCCGTTTCACGATCATAAAAATGTTCGACATCACCCGACAAGTGACGTCAGCTAACTGCTGGCAACTTACGCACGCTAAAAACATTTGTGCAATATTGGTTGGTTGGCTGCAATGTGCCGTGAAGTTTTTTGCGTTGTAATCATTTTAATAGACATATCATATACCATTATGACAATTTTGTCATCATTATTATTATTATTGTTATTATTATTATTATGAATATATAAAAAATATCAAAATTACGTACAGTCCTATACAAATGATTTTAAGCTTTTACATTTGATATTTTATATTTACTTAAAAGATAATTTCTTACAAGCTAACGCCTTTAATACATTATTACATTCATTCTAAATCCCTATCGAAATCCATTCGATCACACATTTATTCATTTCACTCGTGACTCACTTGTCACTTCGAACATTAACAATCACAGGCGTCACACTTGTACTAAAAGTGCTATATGCAGCGAAAATGTGAGTCACTTTTACACAATGCACTAGTCAGTTACTAAGAATTGTCATTTATTTAATACATAAATAAATAAATTATTGCAAATATAAATTTATAATAATATTAATTAATCTATTAATAATATTTAGGTTCCATATTGAGCTCTATTGACAATCTTATCTGTAAATCATTTAATGTTGATACCGGTGAAACATTTTATGTTAAATAAATGTATAAACAACGCAGTCACCATCTTACTGAATTACTGAAATGTGACTCACTTCCGAAATACGATTTGTAGCCCTGAGTAATTTTTTTTCGAAATTGGACGTATTGAAATGTTTTTTTGCATATGATAGTAGCAAGTGGCCATTCTGTCCTGCGGATACCATACTCGATAATGTGAGTCACATTTTAAAAAGCGACACACTCAGAATAAGATTGAGTAGCGATTCGGTGCAATGGACAACTCAAAACAAGCGTTAAAAAATGAAAAAAAAATAAAATAATTTGAGTAGCCAGTTGTATAGAACAATAAGTTATGATTGATTCAAGATTCGAAATATAAATAGCACGATAGATCTAGATATCTCAGTGCATAGAGTTATTTTAAAAATATGCACATTTAAATTTGCTTTTCACATCAGGGTGAAATCAAGCAACTATTTTTGAAGATACTCCAAATGTTTTGTACGTGCGTTATGAAGCAACTGTTTTCTGTCAGAACATCGGAAGGTACTGCTTGCACAATTGTTGCGGTATTATTATTGTTTAGTTGTTTAGTTATATTTATATTTGTCGTAAGTATAAATAATAATAATAACATGAATGTAAGTATAATACTAATTATTATTATTCTTATTGTTATTATAAACATGTTATTTAAAATGATTTGTTTTGTTATGTTAGCGTATATCTATTCAGCGTAGTGAATTTAAATTATATTAATTATAATGAAAACAAATATACTAATAATAATTATTTAGTTTGTATTAAATTATATATTCTTTTATTGTATATGTTTTTGACATTGACATATATTTTGCAGCCATTCGACAAAAAACTGATCGTGTCGATATGAAATTTTTAACGCACGACATACACGCTTGATGTGAGTTGTTCCATGCACAGAATCGCTACCCAGGGTATTGATTCGCGTGCTAGCTACTCAAATGAAGCGACTATTTTAGAACGCAACCCTAATGTATTGTACCCTGCGTTGCAGTGCGTTATGAAACAACAATTTTCTAATACATCATCGGGAGGAACTGCTTGCACAAATATTGCGGTATAATTACTTATTATTCTCGTTATTATTGGTGGTTTTTTATTTGCGTGGCAATTTTCACACTTTTTATTTTTGTTTACACACTAATAATAATAATAACAAAAAGTTATCTGTCAATTTTAAATATAAATTATGTTTCTTTCCCAATTCCTTTCTGGCATTTATTTATGTTTAGATTAAAGTTAGTTAAGTTTAGATTTAAATGTATATATACTTCTATAATATAATATATTAATAGTAATTCATACAATAAATAAATAAATGAATTAACTTGAAATACTATATATATAGTATAAGCAATAATATAATGTGAAAATATTTCATTTGTTACATTTCATCAAGTGTATTTGTTCTATTCGGTTTTCCAAAAGAAAGCGACCTATAAATGAGTCCGTTCGTGATATGTTTGTTTTTATAATTGAACGGGTTCGAATTAGTAAATGTCATTCGCGGACAACGTAGCCCGAATGTTCGAAAAAGCATAGCCCAATTGCAGTTCGATTTGAGTCGACCGACAGACAGTGCGTGAGGTTTCGTGGAGTTTAGCGTGGTGCCAGAATATTTTTGCTTACACGAGAAGATCAATATAGTAATATATAATTTAATATATTGTAAGTAAACTTAAATATATTTAATTTGCTTTGTAATTATCTCGACATCATTTAAAGTATTCTTCTAAAATCAATGAGTCAGTTGAAACCGGCGTTTTGCGTCATTTTGATTCATAAATGTTCGCGTTTTCATCCACATAACCAGTCGCCATTTTTTTTATTCGGTCCATCGGTCATATAAATTTTACACTTGTGTTATATGTGTATATGGTTGTATATAATTATTGTAATAACTATTGCATCTTGGATCCATACGTTAGGTATCTGTTGTAAGTCTAGTATTGAATTTACATCTTTAAATTTACAAATTTACAATCAAACAGAAATATTGGAACAATGCCTAGACGTCACCCGAGACGGTTTTCTGCTCGTGCGATCGATGAAAATGTCGGCAAAGTTTTTTTTGCATTGAAAAGTGCAATGATTCGAATTTGATATATATTAGTCAGAATACATAATTTCCAGATTAATAAAAAACCATTTGTTAATTATTACTTCAAAACAACACAATTCTACCTATACTTATTGAGAACAATTAAAAAATAACTGTAAATAAATTAAACATTGAAAAGTTAATTTTTATTTATAATAGAATTTTTTCTTATTGTAGCCCCACGCTTCGTCCGTTAACATGAATTTTTTTAGCTATAGACCACCACGATCTGAAGCTCAGGAACAGTTCGGACAAAGAATGTATCCAAATCAGTACCAATACCCTGACTTTGCTCCCCGTTTCGACCATCCACGACCAGTTCGTGATTTCGGTGGACCTCGTCGGGACTTTGGCGGACCGCGTACAAATAATCCAAACTCGTTCTTTAACAAAAATCAATTTGACAAAAGTATGCCACCACGCTTTAATTCTTACCAGAAACCTGAGATAAGAAACGAGTTCTTGTCGAAGGAAGAGCGCGCCAAACTACAAAGTGATAAGGCAAAGAATCCTGGTAAAGGATTAGAAGCGCCAATTTGGGACAAACTGGAACCATTCGATAAGAACTTCTATGCCCCTAATGCAGTCGCTTTAGCTCGTGTTGACGAGGAAATTGAATTATTCCGTACCAACCAAGAAATCACGATTGCTGGAGACAACGTTCCAAATCCTATACAATCACTTGAAGAGACAAACTTTCCTGATTCAGTCATGACCGAAATGAAGAAACAAGGTTTTGTTACGCCCACAGCAATTCAATCTCAAGGCTGGCCAATCGCCCTGAGTGGTCGTGATCTGGTCGGCATTGCCCAGACAGGATCCGGAAAAACGTTGGCCTACATGCTGCCTGCAATCGTGCACATGCAAAACCAACCGCGTCTGGCACGTGGGGAAGGTCCCATGTGTCTTGTATTGGCACCGACCCGAGAATTAGCACAGCAAATCCAAACCGTCACAAATGACTTTGGCCTAAACTCAAATCCTTTGATTCGTCACACATGCATCTTTGGCGGTTCACCAAAGGGTCCACAGGCTCGTGACTTGGAGCGTGGTGTTGAAGTTGTTATTGCTACCCCAGGCCGTTTGATCGATTTCCTGGAACGAGGCGTTACTAATCTAGCCAGATGTACTTATCTAGTTCTCGATGAAGCCGACCGAATGTTGGACATGGGTTTTGAGCCTCAAATCCGCAAAATTATTGAGCAAATCCGACCGGATCGACAAGTTGTTATGTGGTCAGCGACATGGCCCAAAGAAGTGCAGGCCCTGGCCGAAGATTTTCTTAATGATTATATTCAGATTAACGTGGGTTCAATGAACCTCTCGGCTAACCACAATATTCGACAATTGGTAGACATTTGCCAGGAAGAGGAGAAAGAGGGTAAAATATTAAATTTGCTGCAGGAAATAGCAGCCGACCGCAGCAATAAAATTATCGTGTTTGTTGAAACCAAAAAAAAAGTAGAAGACATCCTAAAGAGTATTCGTCGTGAAGGATTCGCTGCCACTTCTATTCACGGAGACAAGTCACAGCCGGAGCGTGACTTTGTTCTCACCGACTTCCGAACGGGCAAGTCATCAATTCTGATCGCCACCGATGTGGCTGCACGTGGTCTAGACGTGGAAGACGTTAAATATGTCATCAACTATGACTATCCCAATTCGTCAGAGGATTACATACATCGAATTGGTCGGACCGGTCGTTGCCAGCAATCTGGTACGGCGTACACATTTTTCACTCCAAACAATGGACGACAGGCTCGTGAGTTAGTGGGTGTATTAGAAGAGGCAAATCAGCAGCCTTCTCCAGGATTAATGGAATTGGCTCGAATCTCGGGCGGTGGAAAAGGACGCAATCGTTGGCAGACACGTCCAATGCCACAAATGAACTTGAATTCATACGGTCAGGCACCGCGACCAATGTATCAGAAAAACAACTGGCAGCAACGTCAGGACGGCTCTCCACATTCTTCGAACACTAGTGAATCCTCCAAAATGCCGCCTGGTAATACATGGCGTGGACCTGAAGGAGAACGCAATGGCTTTAATGGTGGCAAGCCAATGGGAATTCCAAGATTCCATCAGTACGACAATAGTGGAGGTGATATGCAGCAGCAATTCCGTCAGCCACGACCTCAGTACCAGAATCGTAACGCATTCGTTCCTCGTGGACCAAACGCATACAATGTGAACCAGCAACAACAGCCCGGTGGCTATCAAGGTAAGTTTTGTCAGATCCTTATCTCATCCTTTAATTTATTGTGAGAAATAGAGCCAGTTTGCGATTCCGCACACCGGATTTATTGACCATTACGGGTTCACACGACTGGTCAGGTCTTGCCAATTATTATTATTTTTTTTATTGTAGGAAATCGTCAATTTTACCAAAACCGCAATCCCCAGCAGACACCACGTTACAGCAATCCCAACTTCCAGCGTAATCAGTATCATCAGGGCGGCGAACCAACAAACGGCGCAGAAGCTGCAGTAAATGGAACTCTTGAGACTTACGGCGCTGTCGCTGGCGACGAAATGACTCCATCTCCATACTCGATAAACGGTTCAGCCTACCCCGCAGCGCCATCTCCACAGGCGGGCATGTACACTGCCCCACCCCACTACGGCGTGGTTGATGCAAATGTGCAAAATATAATTGGTAAGTTAAATCGAGTATATTCTTCTTTTCTCCAATTTGTTTTTTTTTTGTTTTGTGGTCCACTACACATTTTGTTTTGTCCCACTGCCACCATAACACTTTTGTTTATGTGGATTATTTTCTATTATTGCTTGGAAAGCAGTACCATTGACTTGGGTTCGCGTTGGACCTTGATACGACATCATCACCGCAGTCGTCTCGTTTCCAATACACAAAGACACAATTATGTAAAGCACAAAAACCCTCTAAACATTATTTGCAGAAAATCGATGTTTCCAAAGTCCACGTGGGTTACAGCCAAACCAGATGACCTTGCAGGCACAGCAAACAAATCTATGTGGCTATCAGAATATAGCTCCGCAGCCAACCGGTAAGGCTAATTTTTGTTAGCACTGACACACTGACACATCGTTTGTGTGTATATTTTGATATTGTAAAAGTGTTGTAAAAAAAAAACTGAAGACATATTGTTTAGTGCTTATATGTTTTTTTTGGAAATTACTGTTGTTGGAATGATTAATATTTGTGGTTGCACTGATTATTCGTCTTTACTAATTCGATGTTTTTTTGATCGTTTCCAGGTCCATACGGTCAGTACCCAGCACCCTACTATCCATACCCTGCGCAGACCGGTGCCGTGCAGCAGTAATATATATATAATATGTATTTATATATATAAATATATATTTATAGGTATTTATGACACCACAGAAATACATACACACAAAGCCCACAATACTATTATTAAACTACAGTAAGATCAATTGGCTTTAGCAACAACAAATGATTATTTAAAACAGTAAATATTTAACAAACACTTATCTACTCTTATTAAAACCTCATGTAAACACATTATCCATTAGATATATAGACATAAAAATAATAATAGACGGACAGTCTTTACGAACTCACACACAAAAAAACTCATGTATCTCTTTCGCGACAATGAATATTTATCTAAGCGACACATAAGAAATTATAATGCGCAAAAAACGTGAAAATTATATCTATTAAACACTGGGGTGACCTAAACGTACATTTATTATGTGTTATATTAATTTTCCTGTGCGTTGAGAAGCTCCTAACTTTCCAAAACCACACTTGTGATTTATCGACTTATATTTCCTCTGTTGCAAAAAAAATGTCTCTTTTTTTATTGTTCGTTTAGTCAACCCTGTGGCACACACCCATTGTGCAGTTGCGCATAAAAAATAAACATAATTTATATAATAAGCAAACTCATGTAATTCACCCATTGCACACATAAAAAACACATATAATATAATAATTGTATATCTATTATAGAAATGACTGTATTGATGAAATGCACTAGAAGGGAGTTTCGATTATTAGTAGTATACTAACATGGATTTTCGTTTGAAAGGTTTCGCGGTGA
>JANSTU010043378.1:0-10722 GCA_027564075.1 Bolitophila hybrida | reverse complement strand
TGGAACAATCGGTGTACTACTACTGACTTCATCTACCATGCGCCTTTTAAATGGAGTTTTCGTTATTGGCGAAGACACCATGCAAATCGAGTTGTCAGCTTCTTTGTTATTGGCCAAATTGGTGATATAAGTTTCAACCACTATTGTCAATGTTATCATGAATAGAACCTGGACTCTTAGCCTTTGGCGATTTAGAATTGATGGATTGATTTAAGCTTGTGTTTTCGGGAAATCTTTCTTGGGTGTATTCTTCGAGGGCGTGGTCACATCAAAAAACACAAACACTGTTCGACTGTTTATCAGTTATAGTAGATGTCTCAATTGGAGATGACGTTTTGTTTCCAAAACTCTTATTACCCGGCGAAGAAGGAACCTTAGAACGATTGATTTCAACTTTTTCCGAAGAAATATTTAACACTGAATCATTTTTCCAGACAGTGGGTTATTTAACCGGGTTGATCGGCGTGATGAGCTCAGAGATGAATTTAATGCGTCCTCTCAGGCACAGGTTTTTGTTATGTCAATGTACTCAATCGAATTGATCGAGCCTTGGATAGCGTAGGAACTAGACTGGATGTCACTGAAGATATTCTTCGTACGGGCTCGTGTTCTGGCCGGACTGCCTAGTGCTTCGGTTGCATCATCAATGGAGAGACATCAAATTCGCTATCTATGTAGTATTCGATTAGCAAATAAAATATAAATAATATACAAATAACTTACTGTTTTCACTATTAGGATTTAGTTGTATCTTGGCAATTAATGTCCTTTTGGGCGTATTGACATCTGGAGAATCTTCTTGATCCACAGAATTTTTACATATAAAATAAAAACATTGCAAAAACTAGATAAACTAAAAAAATAGAAATGCGTAAAGTATTTTTTAAATAACTGTAATATTGGCGGAATATTTACCTTGACTGCCGGCATCGTCTTCGTCAGTCTCATGTCCAGTGAAAGGCATTTTGTAGAATGGTTTAAACGGTTCAGTTAAAAATATATTAAATTTACAAATATAAATGTTGAATGTGATTATCATCGATGTTAAAAGCAATGGCCGTCAGCGCTTTCTCATCAATCAGTGTCCATTAGTCTGTTTCCTTTATCAGCATCTCAATCCTTAAATTTCCAGTTGAAACACTTATCTAAGTTTAGTTTTGTTATAATATATTTCGAGTCCGATGTCATTCTGTTTATGTGAGGCGTCACACCGCACTGAACAGAAAATAAATAAATAAAAAACTGAATTTTTGAAGGAATTACAATTATATATAATTAAAAATTGCAAAATTTAAAGCAGATTTCGCACACAGTAATTCGCAATGACTTGAAAAAAAGTGACATTTATACAATAACAAAAATAAAACAACGGGAAAAAGAACACATTTATAATAGCGCGTGCTGCCAGATGTATACTTGTATGTTATGTTTCCACTATGACGAATGCACGTCGCAACATTATGTAATGCGTTAGTATCAAGGTCAACTAAAAATCTTTATCCCATATGCAAATACCGCAAATAGATGATGTTCTTTAATTCTTTAAGACTTTTACCAAAATATTACTGCAACTGGTGGGTAGTTAAGCGCTAAGGTATGATTTGAGATTATTCCGTGGTGTCATATTATAATATTATTTCTGACATTACGAAACTATTTTTCTATTATTTTATTATTTTCAAGGAACCAGTTTCTTGTGGATTATATATACATCGATCTTGACTACTCGATATGGATCTGGCGTATTCTAACACCACTTATAATAACATTTATGTTGCCTCTGATATTTATTGTAATACGACACGTACTAAACCTGGTACTTGGACGTGATGTTGAGATTATGTTTCTTAAGAAGTATGGTATAGTGTATACATAGTACCACTTGTGCTTCTAAAATAAGCGATCACTGCTTTTATCAACATACATCAAGAGATCCCCGAGATTTGTACGAACATTCAAGATATTTTACTATATTCTGGCAGTGCTAAAATAAAAGTTTTAATAATTCTTCTTGCAGTCGACAATTTTTAGTCCGATTCTTTGTGTGTATATAACGGCACATCCAGGTAAATATTTCTTTACCTGTATTCAATCTAATAATATAATATAATAATAATAATAATATAATAATATAATTTGCAAAAAAACAAATATTGGCAGGAAACAACACAATAACCAACAAATAATGGCAGACAAACGTAAAGAAATTTAAAGAGGTCCAATTGATCGAAACAGAACAGGCAATGGGAACTATTGGAAAGCATCCTAACAATATAATTGATTTTTAAACAAGTGGGCATTTCATAGATAATAGTTCCTAAATGTAAAATCAGAAAATAGAGACAGAATTTATTCTTTATATTTAAGCCTCGAAATAAGCTAATGAAGGAGTCGCGTCTTCGAGTACTTTTGATGTGACTTCGCATCTCCAAATGAAGAAGACAAAGCAAATCCTTCTTGCACTTTAGGCAACAATGGCTAAGCCATAGATTTGTGATAGACACGGTATTTGCCTGCACTCTCGTTGATATTAGAAAATAAACAACGTATTTTCTTTGACTTTTTTCTAAGCGCCTGCGCAATAAGGTGAAAATAACACCCCGCTGTGAGCTGTTGGGATATACTTGAACTTTAAATTTATTTAAATTTAAATATAAAGTAATATTATTTATAATCATTTCAATAGAATGAATATCTTAAACAATAAAGTAATAAAATAAAATAAATTAATTAGCTAGAGTTGTACATAACAAAATACATACGAAATACATCACATCAATTCATCATTAATCTTAATATATATTTAAATATTATGCTGCCATCTGTATGTGTATGTGCGCTTAATGTATTATATCGAGAACAGGTAGCGCCGCCTGTTGCAAACGAGCTCAACTGCATTGTGTGGAAAAAAAGCTAATGCTTATAAAAATAACCGATAGATATCGGGTAGATAGGTAGATTGTTTAACCAAGTCCCGAGTGGATTGTTACATTGTTGCACAAATGCTGTCAAGTCAAAGTCAATACTTCATCAGTAATCAATATTCTGAGAACACGAAATTTCTATACGCATTCACATTTGCAATGCAATAATAATGGTAAGATCTCATTTTAAATAAATAATGTTAGTATATAATGTATATTTATTATAATATCTATCATTTTACATAGAAAAATATTACTCAACCTAATTGTGTATCAAGATTTATTGAATGTTAAAATATTAAAATGGTTATGTTTGTTTTCATGCAGGGTACACATAATATTATCACTATCGACGATATCATGGAGTATCTTGGAGATGCACAGAGACGACCATTTACGGAAAGCTGGTCATTGTATAGAAATGGTCATATTGTTAGAGCTGGTATTGTAGGAGTATTGGAAGAAGGCACACATGATATATTCTCTCTTGTTCTACAGTCATCTTAACTCCAACACCATCAGATAACGTGTAAACTAAGAAGTGGTTTTGCATTCCAATGGCAAAATAATTGTTCCTGCAGCACTGGATTCGGACATAAATGTGAACATATATTTGCATGTTTATTTGCAGTGTTAAGGTATATACATTTTAATTGTTTAAATGTTAAAGGTTACTAAACATTTATTTGATTCAGGGACAATTTGGAGAAATGGGGCGTCCAGTCAACAGCCAAAGACACTGAAATGCTTTCAGCACCACCAGCACAGGATGAGTTTGGTTTAAGTAGACACTATAGAGGTAAAACATTAATAATATGATGTATTAAATTTAATTTGTATTTTAATTATAATAAATTGATGCTTCTATTTATACATTTAAAGGTGCAGCGAGGTCTGTGATTATGTTTAGTACATACTGTGAAATGCCTGCAATTGAAAATACCATACCAAAGAAAGATGCCCGACTCGTTTTAAACTATTGTTTTCTAATCGAATCTCAGAATCTGTTTCCTTTTATTCTACCTTATATGTCAAATGAGTCACGATTGTTTTATTTGAATAATATTTGCCTTACATTAGACCAAATAAATGAAATTAATGTCTCCACATTATGCCCAGAAAATGATATATGTGGAATCGAAAGAAGCAAACGTATAACAGCTTGCAATGCATATTCATTATATACTTTTTTTAAAAGTACAAACGTTGACTGGACTAAAACAATTCAATCTTTAATTAATCCAAATTCGATGTGTACCGAAAACTCTATATCTTCTCAACACGATGAACATTTTGCTCGACAAAAATATAGACGTTTAATACAAGAAAATGTTACATTTCTAGGATTTGTTGTTAGTCCACACCATCCTTGGCTTGCATGTTGTCCAGGTGGATTTATCCAAGAGAAACGACGAATTATTGAAATTACGTGTCCAACACTGGGCGAAAATAATTCTTTTAAAACGGTTCTTCCAAATTTATCGTATCTTGAGAATTCATATGCTCTTAAAAAAAATCATCCGTATTATGGTAAGATACAATTAACAATGGCCATTATGAATGCAAGTAACTGTGATTTTATAATTTATACAAAAGAAGACGATCATTGTTTTGTTCAGAATATTCCATATGATAAAATGTATGTCGACGAATTATTGATGACGCTGTTTCATATTTATTTTACTCATTTCTTACCAGCACTTTTGGACAAATATTCTAATGTATGAGATAATTTATTGTATAATTTACTTGATTACTTGACAAATAATAAATTAATGTATTTATTTATATTAAATTATTAAATGCACTCTGGCAAACTGCAATATGTGTGTGGGTTTTATTTTTTGTTGTTATGTTTGTCTGGGAATTGCTTATGATGAAAGGAAAAGGAAGTTGGTAGAAGAATGTGCCCCTGTGCCTACGGAAAAAAATGAGAAGACCACTTGGAAAAACAGAAGGCAAAGTACTATCAGCAGAACAGAGAACTAAACAAAGAATACATCAAAGACAAAGCGAGAACGGTGTCATCATACAAAAGGTAATATTATAAATTATCGCGGAGATAAAAAGTCTCGATAGTCAAAGAATCGTATAATACAAAAAAGTAAATCAAAGTTATCAGTTGAACGCTAACTACTTATTTACTCCACCTGAGGCAGCAATGTACTCAGATTCCGTTGGCATAAAAATCCAAAGTCCCTTTTATTTATCTGAGAATCATCTTCACTGTTCTCACGTGTAATTCTGTTGGCTTCTCTAGGAATCTACTCACGACTCCCACTGCATATTCGATGTCCGGTCCTGTAGCTACGAAAAGGAAATTCGTTAGTATTGAATCTCCTAAATATATCAAATACCTGATTTGTGTCTGCCGGAGTCGTCAAAACCATGTCCTTCAGACACGAACTTCCGTAGTACCATATTCTCTGCCGCTGCAATTGCCAATATCTCACGCACAGAGGTAAAATGCACTACGGGGCTAATCGTCTCTTCATAGTCCAAGTGTTGTTATCTTATGGAAAACCTCGCACCACCAACCTCGACTTGTGACGTTCCACGCTGTAAAATATTTTTTTCTATAAAACCATGTAGTCAATTACCTAGCAGGAATTTTGGTCTACCCAGACTCCAACTATAATCTTTTGCGACAATAAAAGTGCTATCAATCAATCAACTTCCGATGGATATCACGCTCGAACTAAACATATTGATGTGCGTCATCATTTTGTTCGACAAAAGGTTCAGATCGGAAACATTACGGTCATTCATATGGCAACCGAGGATATGGTAGCAGATGCTCTAACCAAAGCTGTTTTTGGTAACATGCAGTTATATTGTGGTTTCTCGGGACTACCGACAACATTCTCGCGACGTGATAGCTCATAGCTGAAGGCAATCAATAGCTTGCCGTAGCCTTTGCGCTGGTACGGTGGTAATATTAGGATACATGCAACATTATTACCGTCCGGTGATTCCTTCTCCTTGGAAAAATAGCCGACAATGTGACATCCATTTATATCAATCTCGCACATAACGTAAAAGAAAAATGGCTCAACGTCATAGTAGAGGGTTTTGTGGTCCAGGAAAAGTTTGGCCATAAGGCACAGCGTTTGGCAGTAGATCTTGTGGTCCTTTCCATCAATCTCGAATATTGATATTGTTCCTTTGCGGTAAATCTCTCCACCGGGAGGCTGGCGTTGACGGCATATAATCTGAAGTGGGAAAACATTTTATTAATAGTGATAAAGACGGTTTAATTGTCTTTCCCCCCTTAAGTACTTGGAAAAAAAAAGGTAACAAATAAAATATTTATTTGTACATTTTTTTTGCCAAAATTCTCTATAAAAAATCTACAGTTTACCAGAAACCAAAATATTTTAAAATTACAAAATTAAAAAAAGGTCTCAAAGACTCAAGGCAGTACTAATAGGGTTAAAGGGAGTTAGGATAGATTCGCTCGCAGCACTACCAGCCCCAGCCACACTGCAATCAGTAAGTCGTCACGCTTCCGAAGTCAAGCTGCCTAGAATAGAGATCCCAAAATTCTCTGACGACTTCCAGGCTTGGACTTCATTTCTTGATTTATTCTCATCGATGGTAGACTGTTCCACCAACCTCACTGGAGTGCGGAAGATGCATTATCTGCGGTCGAGTGTGGAAGGCGAGCGCCTAAAGAATTTCGTCTAGGAAATCAAGTATGTAAACTTAAAAAGTCTGTATATGGACTTAAACAAGCCAGTTGGCAGTGGAACATAAAACTCGATACAGCAATCAAGGAAATTGGACTTAAGCAGTCTCAAGTAGATCCTTGTATTTACTATCGAATACAGTCAAATCGAATGATATTCCTTGCCGTTTATGTTGACGACTTTCTAGTTTTCTCAAATGATGCAAAGATGACGGAGCATGTCAACTCAGATCTTAAAAAGAGATTCAAAATGAAGGACATGGGTGAGTAGCTGCGTTGGACTTAACATTACCAGATATCGTGAAAAAGGCATTATTTGTATAGATCAAAATAAATATATTAATGAAATTTGGTCCAGATTCAACATGAGCTACACCCCTTGATCCGAACCAGAAACTTTAGAACGATATGTCCCCGAAAACCGAACAAGACGTTAAGGACATGGCGAAGATTCCATACCAAGAGGCCGTCGGCAGTAATATGTATTTGACACAGGGTACCAGGCCAGACATTGCGTATGCAGTCAACACAGTCAGCAAGTACTGTAATAACCCAGGCAAGGCGCATTGGAATGCAGTCAAGCGCATATTTCGATATCTCCGAGGAACATCAAATGCAAAACTGACCTACACAAGAAATGGCAATGCAGAAGCCATCGGATTTTGTGATGCTGATTGGGCCAGTGAAATTGATGATCGAAGATCTTGCACGGAGTATGTTTTCAAATTGCAAGGTGGTGCAATTTCGTGGAATAGCAAACGGCAACAAACAATTGCTTTATCCACAACCGAAGCAGAGTATATGGCGCTTTCTTCAGCTACTCAAGAAGCCATCTGGCTGCAACAATTTGAGCAGGAATTTTGGTCTACCCAGACTCCAACTATAATCTTTTGCGACAATAAAAGTGCTATCAATCTATCAACTTCCGATGGATATCACGCTCGAACTAAACATATGGATGTGCGTCATCATTTTGTTCGACAAAAGGTTCAGACCGGAAACATTACGGTCTCATTGCCTCATATGGCAACCGAGGATATGGTAGCAGATGCTCTAACCAAAACTGTTTTTGGTAACAAGCAGTTATATTATGCAAATGCGACTACTACCTGTTCGCAGACCTGAAAAAAATTCTCAACGGAAAGAAATTTGGCTCGAATGAAGATCGCTGAAACTGAAGCTTATTTTGAGGTCAAAGACAAATCGTTTTACAAAAAAGGTGTCAAAATGCTTGCTTGTATCACTCTTGAAGAATGTATGTTGATGAATAAGATCGAAAAATTGAAGTGTTGAATCTGTACACGCACATATACTTATACGTTAAACGACGTCTGTCAAAATATTTTTCGATGTTGATAATCAAAAACTAATGTCAAAAAAAAAAAAAAAAAAAAAGCTAGCTAGTCGCACATTAAATGTTTTCAGCATTTGTTCATATTAGAGGAGCTCTTCAAAAATATAACATTATTATGTGATAAAATGTGTATTTCAAATTGCCAGGGTATATTAGTGAGGTTAAAGACGATCAATAAAGACAAACTTTAATTGATGTAATGTGAGCCAGTATAACTTTTTTTTTCTAAACATACGATTTTTGTTAATTTTTAGTTATTTCACAAATATTTTGTATCCCTCTGCCACAAACAATAACAACAATATTGTACATTGTAACATTTATGTTTTTGATATTTTCTGAAGTTTGACATTTAATTTTATATGTCGCTAGCTTTATGTCTATGTGTTTTCGTGTTTTTTTTTGCGAGAGGGAGAAAAATCATACACGAGTGAAATGTAGTAAATGGTACGTTGTTTTTGGTTCGTGGTGTGTAGTGGAGGTAAGGTAATTAGCGGCTTGGGCTACTGATAGTCATGTTACCTATATACCTAATAACAGCCATGACTCTTCTCCATTTTCAATTGTCTCTTAAAGATAACTCCTACTTATTTCTCGAGCTACAACAAACACCAAGAACTAACATTGACCTAAAAAGATCTTATTCTATGAGAAATCTGAAGTCGGGTTAAATTGGATGTCAAAAGAATTATAATTCAGTACAGACGATTGAAAGCTGAGGTTATATATATTGTGACGTTATTCATATGTATAACACAATATGCAAGTTATATATATATATATTGAATTGCGGTGTGAAAGCACATACGTAGGCCACACCTTCTAAGCACTGATTGGTGTTCGCTATGTATCATCCCTTATAACACCTTTAAAAAACATACCTATACATATAAAATATTATTATTAATAGACGATTATTCGTTTGAATAATCTCCATTTTGTTATAAACATGATTCGAGTATATAAAATATGTATTTATATGTTTATTTATTATACTTAAATTTTATAGAATGCATATATTAAAACACAATCGGTTGGAGAACCGGTTTCCTGCCAATACACTGTATATATATTTTTTAATTACTTGGCTGGATTTTTTATACGTATATTAGCTCTATTATTATACTGTATATTTACTCAATTTATTCTCCAAAAGAATTCGAATTATGAAATTATTTTTATTTAACTATGTGCACGAGCCTCGAGCACCGATTCGTATGTCTGCTGCCTCTGATTCGACGCATGCATGTTCATGATTTTATGAATAACGGTACATTTGGTCACGATGATGGGCCAGACAATTTGGTGTACACTGATGCAACTACGAGTATAAGTTCTTTTTGTGATGGCGCCATGTGTTTGTGCAATTTGGCAATTCGCAGTTGTTATCCAAATTTCAATTCATTAACAAGGGGACACGGAAAATAATTAACAGCGCCGGAAAAAGCCAAAAAATTACACATCGATGTGAAACTGTCAAATTGTCAAAAAGTTAAACCGAAATGAAAAAGTTGTGCGAAATTTCTTCAAAAAACGTGAAATGTATGGCAACACAAGCACACCTGTCGGCCGTCAAATGTATCAACAGCAAAAACACGGCTTTTAATTCGAAGTGCAGCAAATAGTTTCAAGTCTGCCCGGCAGTTGAAGGCTGTGAACGACCAGAATGAACGCAATACGGTACCAGTATCCACTTTCAGGGTTATCTCACGTGAGTTTGTGAGCGAAGTGAACGATTTTTGCTTTCTCACAATGTGTCAAAAAAGGCTCACATAGCTCAGCGGATTGTTTGTTCGTGAGCATGCTCACATTTTGTCTTTTTTTATATTGAAATAAATTAACTAGTTCATAGGATTTGAAGCCTTCTAAATTTCTTCTCACAATCCACTCACTGTGAGCTGAAACCCAGAAAGTGGGTACAGAAGATGGTCGGCTCTCATTTTCCAGCAACGCCCCGATTTTGAAAAGCGTGGAATCCATCTTTTTGACAATTGGTCGGCCAAATCAGCAGATATGAACATCATTTAAAACGTCTCGTCGATTTTGTCTCGAGAAGTCTACAAAGATGGCCGACAATACAACAACAAAGGGGAACTGAAGGATGCCATCGAGACGGCCTGGCAGGAAGGGTTTGGTCGTTGTTCAAAACGCTTCAAAATTGTATGAGGCCCGTCAAACAATTTTGATGTTTTGAGCATGCCACACACACAATAAATAAATTTACTTTTTATATGACGCTCTCGTCAATTAACCTGTTGCAACAAAATGGAAGATTCGCATGACGCATGAACTTTGCGAAATACGAAGAGTGCGGAGAAGAGCGTTCGGTGAGTATATTTTTTCTTTCGGCTCTCTCTCTACGCAGACATTCAGTCGCTCAGACGGGCAATGTCATTATACGAGTAAGTAATGAAAATCGCGGGGTTGGCAACTTTATATTTTACCGTACATAGACTCCTTTCGATCTAACATTTTAAACATTTTAAAAGACTTCATTGTGACATCAGTGAATTTAGTTCTGACTTCAGTAAATTTACTTGTGACTTCAGTGAATTTAGTTGTGACTTCGGAGTCTTTCTATTGTGATTTCTGTCATAAAAATATTGAAATGTCAGATGTCAAGTCTCAATGATGCAATGAGCGATGCGGAGAAAATTGTACAGGAAAATTTAATTATGAAATATGGACTAGAACGAATGCCTGTCACTGTGCGTGTTCGTAGGTCCGTTTCGAAGAGACCTTTGTCACTCCAAACG
>JANSTU010043367.1:0-10724 GCA_027564075.1 Bolitophila hybrida | reverse complement strand
CATTTCAGGCTCGCTAAATACTACTCGTACATCAAATTAATTGAGTAAATTCTATTACATACATACATTACATTCACACTCTACAATCTCCCTTTCCCACTTTCCTTCCCAAGACACATTAAAACACATTATATTGTGCCAGAAAACACCTCTACATAAAAATTGTTTTTTTTTTGAGGTATGAATAAATGAATCTATAAATAAATTTGCAAATTGTCCGTCAATGAATTGGAAGTGCTACAATTGTATCAAAATGGGTCATGCTAGCAACGTATGTGACCAAAACACCGAGTCTTTCAAATAAAATGTCCACCATCCGCAATGCAAGGAAAATAAACATCAAATCGAATCAGTCAAAACGGTATGTCCTGCCTACATAGTACCTGACTTCAGTAGTAGAGTATCTTGAAAAAATTATAATATAAATTTAAACACAGTCCAGGCCACCACTGAACGTATTATATGTTGTTTTAATTTTTATTGGATTTTGGATAGATGTTTTCAATCCGTCTTGGAGTCACATATGAATACGTATGTCACAATACAATAAACAGCATACCACAAATAATATGGAATTTACAAAAAAGTCTAATTTCCTTAGTAAACTAGTGAGGTTAATGAAATATTGTCTACTATTGAGTATAATTTTTCTAATATTTTATCTGGTGATACTGAGCATTTTATAATTGATCATGAAACTTAGCTTCATAATTAATCATTTCAGCCTATTCAGATCTTCTACGTCTTAAAGATAAATTAGAAAAGCAACTAAAGCGTCTATGTAAAAACTAAATAATAAGTCCAATTGAGTATAGTGAATGGGCTAGTCCAGTGGTAGATCTTCCAAAACAAAATAGAGATATACGTATTTGTATTGATTGTGGAGTTACAATTAACCGCTACTTACAAACTTTACCATATTCACTACGAAATATCGATATAATATATGCTTCTCTCTCAAATTGTATATTTTTCTGAATTCATTCATTTTCAAAAACAAAGTTAATATTAGTCGATTCCCACAGCAAATATATAGATGTCAATATAATGTCCATATCTAATGCTTGAATCTACCAGATTATTTTACAATTTATATCTACCTACAAAAATTGTATTGGTTAAAGAGCTGCACAAACGGTCAAGCCATCATTAAAAATTATTTATTAGAAAAATATGTCACATTGTCATTGTCAAATTTTCATACAAAAACAGTGTTTGATCTTAACCCAAATCCACATTTAGAGAAAATGAAGTCATCAGAGTCGAAGGCAAAAAAAATTGAATACCACTGTTGGAGACGTCCACAGTGTAGTGCTTGGGCGTTAGCTATAAATATAGTGATTCAGGTAGTTTAGCTTTAAGAAAATATCAAATAAAAAATATTATAAATGGCCTAAAATATACGGCATTTTTTATAAATGTACAAATCATCAATAGATGAGACAAAGAATGATCGGCGTGGCTATCCTACACCAGAAATAGTTGGGCAAGTTACAAATTGACTATAATTTTAAGACCGCTTTTGGCGCACAAAATAGTACAGGATGTTTCCTAACAATTTCTATTTCTTTTAACAATGTCATGTAAGTAAAAGTTGTGAACCTACACAATTATAAAACTCGACTGTTACAAGAGGTCTGAGATATCCAGTCCCGAATTACGATGAAGGAAAAAAGGGACCAAAAATACAAACTTAACTATAAAGAATTTTAGTGAATTGACGAGCAACGGCATTAGATAGGTCTTGCGATAGGTCTAATAAAAAAAAATAAGCCAAGTGTCTTATTTAAAATAAAAGACATATAAAGTGTCTGAAAGTATTTACAATAATATAGATTATGAATTAGAACCATCGGAGATGTGTGTGAGTGTTAGAGATACACACAATAGCTCCAATAGGAGTAGCACAGTCGTATGAACTCAGCATCGCACTCTTGGCCTACGTCCCACAAGAGATTACAGGATCAAATGAGATGAAGTGACCGAGATATGTTCGTATTAAGTCATCGGATGATTAGTCCCTTATACATTTCTTTAACGATCTGTTTAACCTATTTGTGCAAAAGAGAGGGCTGATGAAACGAGTGTAGAGTTCCGCAGCTGCTTAGTTTTTGCGGTTATTAGCGCGCTCGGAACTCAGGTACAAGTAGGCCCGTAGAATCTCAAATGCTTCTAATATTATAAAATGTCCTTACCAGATTCTCAAGGGTGTATCCATTCAAAATATATAAAAAGAAGAAAATTATTTTTTTATTTTGGTCAGAGTGAGATAACTGCTTAAAAAAAAACAAATTTCATATGATAAAAAAACCTTGAATCGGCCACTACAAACTGTAACTGTAAAATATTCAAATAAATAATAAAAACACATGTAAATACTGAATATTTCGAAACCAAAAAGACAGCATTGTTTCGGGCAACATCGCATAAATATGTTTGCTAACCACTTTGAGGCAGTTGTACTCTTTTTTTTTTAATTTCTCAAAAGCTAGCTATACAAGCTCTTCTTGTCCTTTGCTGCTTTCCCGATAACGGATATAGGCATATTAATTTAAACATAATTTTGTAGGCGTACCGATCTTGAAACGTTTAATAATGCAGTTTGTAAAAGAGCATATTTTTATTAATAATTTGAATAGATACGGATCAAAAGCTGTGGATCCGAAAATACACATTTAATTCGATTAATTTTAAATATATGTATTCTTCCCATTATAACGTTCCATATTCTTAATTCGAATTTATACACAAATTTCACATAAATTAAATTGATTTTCATCAAAAGCGAAAAAAACATCGAACATACGAAAAAGTCCATATATGAATTCTTTAATCAGAAAACCGGTAACGGAAAACATAAAAACAGACCACCACAACGATTTCCTCTGTTGCACTGTTTCAATATATATTTTTTTTTTGTATAACACATAGTACAAGAACCACTTTATCTGGAAAATGCAAATTGTAAATACAAAAAGGTGCACGGGGTATGCATAGTGCATACTTCGAAAAACATACCTGTATTCTAAAGCTGTTTACAAGGATGTGGACGTCAACATGCTATACATAGACACACACATACACACATTCACTGGAACTCACTCCCAAACCTCTTAAAAGCTATTTTTGCTTTTGTTTGACGCTGAACGGAATACGTTGGTGCGGCGGAAAACCAGCTATCAACGTAAATACATGGTATATCTTAACTGAAGCGTATAGCCTGGTGTATCCCATATCCGCCTATCCTATACAAAGTAGTGAGTACACAACTACCCTATTCTAAAATATAAAGTATATATATATATATGTGTGTATTTGTGCGTTTGTATACGATTTCCTCGCGCTAGTATAGAGATTTCGAACAACATGTACATTAAAGAAGACCCTCGTAAAAAGTATTGATAACAGTTATGGCGAGATAAAAACGAATTTATACCAAGTTTTTGCGCGCGTCGCCCCAAGTGGTTTTCATGGAAATCGAGTAGCTCCACCATACAGTCGCATGTGTGCTTCAATATTTCTAGCCATTTTAATGTTGTCACACAAAAACCCACACACACTCCCATCGTTACTATGGCATGATGGTTGTACCCTTTGGAAAATGCGAGACGCACAAAACATTTAATTACATTTTATATATAATTGCGTTTTTCAAAATCGGCAGCCGGCTGTATTTTTGTGAGTGTGTGTGTGTGTGTGTACCCTCGTAAAAACTGCTCAATTCAAACTTTTATTATTTCAAGTTTGAATAATATTATTTTGCCCGCACGCGAGACGAGAAAAAGCGCGCATCCAAATGCAAATTTTCTGTCATTTTTTGTGTCGCATTGTGTGTGTGTGTGTGTGTAATAACCCTGCATTAGCATTTGTGTGGAACTGCACCTACACACTAGAATATATACCAATGTATACATATACATAAATATGAGTATTCTCGTGTTTACATACAGGGACGAAATGGAGCACCGGTTCGTCATGTTGTCTGCGTGTCACCAGAGGACGTGTCATGCGTTTCCCAGAACTGTACCCGGGAACGGTAGTACGCTGTTCATATTTATTTGCATATAATTAGGCTATATACGGGATGTATACAGGTTTTTTTCACTGCGAATCGGTCGTTTGGTACATATAAACCATCTCGCCGTGATGTACGGCGCGCGACGCACTCCCGATCGCATTTAAGTATGTTAATTTGCGTCTGCACTGATCCATATCTACCCTTTGTGGAACGATGGCAAAGAGACAAATGTAAATTGAGTTTTGAGTACATTATAATTGGGGTAGTGCACACGGTATATATACGCGATGACAATGCGAGCGCGCGTGTATATTTATTTTCATTCATTTGTCGGAAGGGATTACGCTGGTAATCTGATTTATTCTAATTTCAAAGGACGTTCAGTGTGGAGTTATGCGGATTTGTTTAAAAGGGGGTGTGAAACAAAAATAATTTTAATTTTAAAATCTAGTTTAAACAAAAAGTAATAATTAGTAATATATATTTATATATATAAATGCAGATTACATTTTTAATTTTATATAATAAATTTTAAATTTTATAATTTATTTAATTTTTATTTAAATATGTAATATTAGCTAAAAAAATTAATTAAACCTTATATATGTTTTTTTGAGACGCTTGCAATTATTTCGATGTGATGTGTGAAAACCTTTAGCGATAACTCCAGTTAGCATGCTCGTGCTCCTAAAAAAATTGTTATCTATAGTTTACATAAGAAATTAATGTACATAAATTAATACAGGATATTGTTGTTTAGGATTTAGATCTCATATTGTCATATTACGATAAATTTATTATTTGCTAGTTTTTATATTTTGCAACAGATATCTTCTATGGCACCACGAAAAGTTGGAACGAACCGTCTAATTTATCATAATAATAATAAAAAAAAGGAACATATTCAACGTTTTTTACGTTTCGACAACTTCCAGGCACGAGACTAAAGAATGTCGACATACAAATTGGCCCCTGTAATAGACGTATACAATAAGCTTTTAGATCTTTTAGAATTTCTGACTATTGACGAGCAGCAAGTTTCAACTCAACTTCAGGTCGCTGCTTCTTCCATACATCCCATCAAAACCAGGAAAATACGGAATTAAAACCTTTTATGACGCAAAAAAATGCGTTTCCATACTGTAAGGCGAAGTTTATGTTGGAAAACAGCCTGTAGTGGAAAAACCACGAACTATATTCAGATATTGGTGGAAAAGTTGTCCAATCCTTGGACTTCAGAAAGGCAGGAATATAACCATGAATCATTTTTTTACCAGCGTTTGTGTGGCAGAATCTTTATTGTCTAGAAATACAACCATCATTGGATCAAAAAAAAAAATAAGAGAGATATTCCGACAGAACTAAATATTGTAAAAGAACGTAAAAATATCAGTCAATGCAACAATACAAAATACACGAAATTAAAAGACCTAAGGATGAAGGTACTTGACAAACAAGATCCATACCGTATGTGGAACAGACACATGAAAAAATCAAAATAAAATACAAAATATTTGATTTTAAAATACTTTTTTTTTCAATCTAAATATTTTAAATGAGTTGATGTTGAAAATAGATGAACTTTTTTTTTAAAAAATACAATTTTGAAAATGCACTATTTGACAAATAGTTTCTCTTCAAGATAGTTTAATTTAAAGATAGTTTATTTGAGAAATATATTGAGGAAATAAAATATTTTATTTGAAAAATAGTTTTTTTATTATACAATATTACTCAAAGAAAGAACCGAAAAGATATCATTTTTAGAAGTTTGAAATCATAGGAATAATAAACTTTATTTTCTAAAATAAGTTGAATATTTTAAAATTCCAAAACAGTAATAATTTTTATAATAAAATAATTTAAACTGCCAAAAAAAATAAACTATCTATCTATAAACTATCGCAAAATATTTTTCAAATAAACTATTTTATCTTCAATTAAACTATTTAAAATGGTTTTTCCGACTTATAAATACATTTTATTTTAAAAAAGATATTTCAGATATAAAATATTTTAAATAAAAAATAGTTTTTTCAGAAAAAAAATATTTTATTTTAAAATAGTTTTTTCAGAATCATTTAAATCGCTGATTTAGATGGACGCCCGAAAGTTTAAGCAAAAAGCATTCTTTATTGGAAGGGAGGTATTAAAATATTATTAAGTAATTTAAAATGTATATATTTATTTAAATAATAAAAATAAAAATGAAAAAATACAATATTACGTAAGCATCATAGCCTCAAAACTATGTTTTTCAATTTAAGATTATTCACACACTAATCCGTAGACATAATTTGACATTTTTGTAATAATTCAAAAAGACACCCTCTTTCTTTTAAAAGTAAGTTTCAGCACTCGGAGGCCTCATCCGTGATGGGGCAGTGAGCAAACAACAATGTTGCTGCTCACTGGGGCTCCCCATCCCCGCGGAACCTATTTACGGTAAACCGTTTCGACCGATTCTGTACTCGACCTAGGGTTATACGGGCCTACCCCAAACGATCGGTTGTTTTCGTGAGGGCATTACTCTCCTCATCATAACATTACTGGGATAGCAGACGCAATGTGCATTTCCCAGTAACATCTCGGAATGATCGGCTGCGTGAGGTCGTCACTTCTCATCGGATATTACTGGGATAGAAGACGCAATGTCCGTTGAACAATACTATCAGTCCCATTTCCGCTCTCCTAAAGTATCGCCATTATTCCCTATGAAAAACCGTATTCAGCCGATAGTCGTCGGCCGATAATTTATCGTCGACTGACAATCTGAGTGAGGACAAATAAGTCTTCTTACATTTATCATATTTTTCAAACCTATGAAAATAAGCGAAGTGTATATTTTACAGGAGTAATTTTTTATACGGTAATAGAAGCTTATAAATTATGAAAATGAAATGAGATCAAAATAAACAACGGAAGTTTTTTAATGTTTTTTTTTTGTTTTGAATAAGAATTTGGAATAACATATTTTAAAAAGGGTCTTTTAACATTTAACAAAAAAAATATATTTGAAAACTCGATTAAAAAAAAACGAGAATAGAATTATTTATCACTAAAATTAGCGTAAATCATATTCTACATAAATAAAATCATCTTTAGAACTGACGCTAAGACAGTGTCCCGTGACCCAAAAATGTTGCCGTACTATGACCTACATATGTCATACACTGATATAATTTATTTCAACATTTTCACTATACCTAAAAAGTAAATAAAGTAAAGTTAAACAAGCATAGCAATAATACTTACACATTTTGGAAAAAATCTCGAAAGCTGATTTCGTATAGACATTTTTCACATGTATCAGTTATTCCGTTCATAACTCACTTTCTACATATTTGGACAAACCGGTTTCAACCAAGTTATAGAAATGCAAGAACAACATGCAAAGTGATAGTGATAAAATCACAAATGCACAATATTCTCTCCAAAAATAATAATTACCAACCAGAGATCTTTTTGAAATATGTTGGTAGTTATGCAGAGTCTTCTCAGGAAACTCTGAGTCTACTCATGGACACGCATTTTCCTAATTGTATCAACAATATCAGTCAGGATGTTTATTCATATGACAGTATGATTGGAACACGGCAGAAGATATTGTCAATACTGACAATGCAAGATGGGCAATATCATCCTATCAGCTTTATAAAAGTACAAGGCCGGAAGGAATCTTACAGAAAGCAGGGATGTATTGCATAATTTATGGACATTGAAGGCGCTTTCAACATGTTACAGTAGAATGCAGACAAAAAAGATGTGTATAGACACAATAGTAACCTCACAATAACAGGGTGGGTTTGAATTCTAGACGCTTAACAACTGTATTAAATGGAGCTACTTTGACACCACAAGGTGGTGTGCTATCCCCTCTCCTCTGGAGTTTGGTAGTGAACAATCCGATTTATGAAATAAATGCGGCTGGATACTTTTGTCAAGGTTATGCTGATGACATCGGAATCTGCATTAGGGGAAAATATATTCAAACTGTTAGTGAATAAAGCAAACCGCACTTGAGAAAGTGGGAATCTGGTGCACTCGTATTGGTCTAAGTGACAAAACTAGACTCATGCTCATTACTAGAATGAGGAAAATTGTCAACTTGGATCTTCCACTCTTTTATGGTACCATGCTGGCCACTACAGCTTCTATTAAATACCTTGGAGTTCTACTTGACAGTAAGTTAGACTGGAATAAACTTGTCGAAGATTGAACGATTGAAGCAAGCAATGGACGGCTGGGAGTAGGAGTAAAAAACTGCCTACTGGATGTACACAATAATTGTGAGTGGCCTAGACTTAATCTTGGTTCAAACCAAACTACAAAATCTAGAAAGAGTTTAATGCATTAGTGTGACTGAAGCCAAACGTATTGCACCAACAGCTGATATCGAAATGCTATTTGATTTACCTCCTCTGGCTTATTAATAGAGGAAGAAGCATGCTTGTCAGCCCAAAGATTAGGAATCATTCATATATGGAACTCAACGGATTATAACTTATAGGTCATAGGAAGATTATAGACTCAGTTTTTAACAAAACAGAATATTTAATGATGACCGACCAGATGCTTCCAAAATACAGATTTCTAAAAAGATTCAAAACCACTTTTCAGGCAAGGGAAGATTGGATTGAAAATTATATAGCAATATATTATTACATCGATGGATCCAAAGTGGATTCTAAAACGGGTATATTTTACTTTCACCCAGAAACACGCATATCAATAATTCCTCTTGAAAATTATGCTACAGTATTCCAGGCAGAAATTATCGGAATTTCAGTTAGTATTGTGGAATTAAAAACTCATATAAATAAACAGAACCATTGTCATATACTCTGATAGCCAAGTTGCTTTAAAGGCATTATCATCATAACGTATAACGTTTAAAACGGTCCAGTAATGTATTGACCTACTTGATTAATAATAACAACTCGTTGGACCTATACGGACCGGAGCCATCAGTGTGTATACCACATGCAACATAAATCAGACAAACAAACAAACAAACAAACATATATAAATACCGACATTGTGAAACCTTCATCAGAATCCCAGACATTCAGGTGGCGATATTCCCCCTAAAAGGTAGTCGACTTCGTATCAGAACGTTTACAAACCATCTTACAGCTCATTGTCTCAACAAATATGATTGAAGTCAAGAACAAACTGTAGCATGTGAAATGTAAGAGGAGACCGTGGATCATTTTATTTATGAATGCCCAAACCTAAGAATGTCTAATTAGGATGCTTTATCCTTAACTTAATAATATGCCCTCATTCAAACTTAAAAATATTTCGGACTTTATAAGAAGATCGAATTAGTTTGATGGCTATGATCTGGATATTGGTCCGATCTGTGACCTGTGTGCGTTCGTTCTTACTTAAAACTTTACTCCATACACACAAATCTGACAACCTTAACACAACAAATCTCTACGGATCTGAATCTGAATACTTTACCAGCTATAGTAGTTTTTACATAACCGCGAGACGCGTGAGATCGAACCATTTAACTTTAGCTTTTTGTTATTGTCCTATGAATATGCGCAAATTCCAATTATTTTTTCTTCAGAATATTTTTTGAGATAGCTTCAGAAAGACTTCTTTTGGTTCTTTTTAAGTTATTTGCTTATAACTCCATTATCATATTTGTAAAAATTGTATAACATTCAAAAGATAATTTTGTACTCTTTTGGTGATCTGTTTTTAGAATTAAACAAAGCTAATGTAATTTAGTTACTTTTAAATATGATAACAAAAATCTCTTGTATAAACAGCATACAGTTTGCAATAAAATTACTTTATACATTTTTTGTAAATTGAATATTTAATAGTAAAAAAATGTGCTAATAATTTTATATTATTTATAAAATATATAGCAATAAAAAAATATTATGATTAACAAAAAAACACCTTTACTATTCATAATATATGATAAATAAATTATAAATATGCACGTTGTATCCTAAGTATATCACTTCCAATTCCATAAACATAGAAACATCAACACACATCCTCCGCAGTCAAGTAACATCGAAAAATTCCATAATAAAACATGCATTGAGTGATCAATATTCACCTAGCGCACGGATGCCATGTTCTAGGCGGGTGTAAAAGGGACACGTACTTGGCGAAAAGCATTTGTATATACGAGTATGTATTTATATGTAAGCGCACTCAATAATTCACGAAAAGTCATATTACATTCACAGTTTTATGTCTACATGTCAAAGTGAATGACAAGTCGCCTTGCAGCGAAAATGTTTATGCGTATCAGCCCGACGACTTTCGCCCTTTTGCACGAATAAATATATTTTATATATATGTTTTTGTACATATTTATTCAAGGAACAACGATCTTGTGAACAACAATGTCGAGTGTGTGAAAAAGGCTTGCACAAAGTTTTAATAAAGTAAGCTAAGAATGGGGTTTCAACCCTTTATTATCATCGTCTGTACTTCTGAAATGTCTGATATAATATACATACATATATTTATACTGTACTATATATATATACCGGTATATTATGATATAGTCGTATGTGCATGTGTAACGTGATCTTCGTGTTATAAATGCGCGTAATCCGACGTACAACGATGAGCCATCAGCTTAGCGTGGATTGCGTGCCGCACTGAAAGTCTTGTGACGCAAACAAATTAACAAGAAAACACACACAACGTAAGTATACATATATAT
>JANSTU010043356.1:0-10724 GCA_027564075.1 Bolitophila hybrida | reverse complement strand
GGCTGGTAAGGTTATGGCGTCTGTATTTTGGGATGCGCACGGAATTTTGTTCATCGACTATCTTGAGAAAAGAAGAAGGAAGACATTTCAAAAAACGGCCCCACATGAAAAATCTCTTTCACCAAGACAATGCACCGTGTCACAAGTCGATCGCAACGATGGCCAAATTGCACGAAAGCTTCGAACTGCTTCCGCACCCACCGTATTCTCCAGATTTGGCCCTCAGCTACTACTACCTGTTCGCAGACCTGAAAAAAATGCTCGCTGGAAAGAAATTTGGTTCGAATGAAGAGGTGATCGCTGAAACTGAAGCTTATTTTTAGACCAAAGACCAATCGTTTTACAAAAAAGGTGTCGAAATGCTAGAGCACTGATTGTATCACTCTTGAAGGAATGTATGTTGATGAATAAGATCGAAATGTGTTTTTCTTAGTTATCCTACGGACTTATTGAGTGATGTGTTATACAACATTAAGACTTATTTGACCTAAAGTCAAATGAGTCATAAAACCACAATATTTTCAATAATGTCACTTGTTTTGTGTTAAAAACATAGTGAATAAATTTGAAAAATACTTCCAATCGTTTTTGAAATTTACGATTTTTACTTTATCGTAAAAAGTTCGTTTTTTAGATCCCGTTTATACCAACTTTCAGCTAAATTGTCATTCGTTTTTTAAATTTAATTGCGATAATTCGACCGCATGGCCTTTTCGGACAAACTGCTTTTTTTGTCAAATGGGTTAATAGTCTAAACGAAATTCCAGCAAATAGGTTATTCGACTAACTGACCTTTCGACCAAAATGGCCCATTCGCTCAAACGACATTTGACCAATATATATTTGTTTACTGTTTCATTCTATAAAACTTCGAACCACCCTTATAAATTGAGCACTTTTCGAAAACTGCTAGCTCCAAATCATCAAATTTGCATGAACATAGTTCGAATAATACGGACAATTGTCGACATATATATTCACAATGACCAAAGAAATACATAATACATAAGAGAGCGTAATGCATTAGAGATTATAATATATATAATGTTGGCAAACTCCGGTTGCGCAGCACAAAGCTCTGCTGCTGCTACTTTTTTAAAGGAACTTTGTGCTGTCCATTCTATATGACCAAAAGAGCGAGTGTGTACGCTTTTAAAATCAACTTTGACGTAAAACTTTTGTAAAATACATACATAAATGTTGTATATTGCATTTGATCCAGGTGAAACACCACACAGAAACACACAACCATAGATATATAGTAAAAACATTATATAGATATTTTCAGAATATCTACAGCATTTACGCCTGAGCCGGGTCCGATATTCAACGAAACCGCAGCTCCTAAATAGAGCGCATTTCCATGTGGCCATTTTCAAAATATATGTATGTGTCATTTTGTATATATGGACTACTACTACACGCAATTTTAGGTACCTGTGCGTGGGGTAATATATATATTGAAAATAAGTATATACATATATTTTAATTATATATACATTTTGGGTGAGGTTGTGTGTATCACTTTCAGAGATCGAGCAGATGTTGCGTGTTGCGGTACCCACTAGGCATGTTGGGTGCATGTTGTTTTAATTAATAGTTTTGCGGCTTTGGCTTACACAGTAAACACACGCACACACACACACACACATTCTCACGAATTGCCTAATGGCTTCGGTCAGAGCAAGCCATTCTAAACTGCAATAGTCGCGGACGTGTTTTATGGATTTATGCTGTGCGCACTCTACAGGTATACACTATTTACCTACCTGCTGACGCATATGGCCACATATAGTAATTGCAATGCACATCGGATATTCACATATGTGAACTTGTGTCGTTGTACCTGCGCTACCAATTAATAACAACTTATGTAATATAAAATATCCAATAAACACGAACTTAAACTAGACTAGATATGTTGGGCAAGGACACACTGTGTTTTAATTTAAATGTGTTTTTTCATAAATGTGCGCTGACCGGGAAAAAATAATCGTTAGGTCATAGCTATAATAATAAAGTATGATCGAACAAGTTATAATTCAAGACGTATAATTAATTATGTATATAAATTACTCACGGTAAATATAATGTGGTTTGGTGGACCAGTTTTTTACAGGTTAAATTCTTTTTTTGTGTTCTATCGTGTTTAATTGAAAAAATTAAATATTTAAAAAAGATTTGTTTGGCTATATGGATGGTAAACGTCTAGGCCAACAAAACAATAACATGACATAATCGAAGAAGAAGAAATTTATTTTGTTTATAACATAGCATTAGCAAGATTTAAGGGAAAATAAGGAAAAAACAAAATTATACAATTGTAATTAAATGTTTGCTCATGTTATGTATGGTGTCATGAATGTTCTTTCAACCACAGTCTTGCAGCTCAAGAAAATATTTTTATTATTTTTAGCCATCTCTTATCATCAACTACGAGGGTAGATTAAAAAGTTTCCGGAATGGGCAATTAAACGAAACAATGACTGCGCTTTCTTGCCAATTCCAGGTTTTTGTTTTTAATTTTCAACTATCCATAGCCATAGCCGAGTGGTTAATGCGTTGGCCAGGCTTATGGGAGGTGGCCCGTTCAATCCCGGCCGGCAGACCGAAGTGTTTTTCGAATGTGGCACTTTCCCAGCGGTGCTCCAACTTTTTTAAGACTTCATAAAAATATGATTTCGGGAACTCTGCAAAATAAGCTTTAGTGGCGGCGATGACCTTCTCATTTGATGTAGAGCGCTTGCATCCGAGCCAAGTCTTCATGTTTGGGAACGAAAAGAAGTCGCACGGGGCCAGGTCTGCAGAGTACGGGGGATGCGGCACCCCCTCGTAGCCCAATTCAACCAATTTAGCCTTGGTGGAAGAGCACTTTTTCCACTGCAAACGAGGCCGTTTCTCCTTTAATGTGCCGTTGAATTTATCCAATAAATCGCTGTAGTATTCTCTCGTGATAGTTCTTCCCGTCTGCAAAAAGTCGATGTGTATCACACATTGCGAATCCCAAAAAACGGTCATGACCTTTCCACCCGATGGGACAGTCTTTGCCTTCTTCGGTGCAGATTCGCCTGGATAAGTCCACTGTTGACTGCTGCTTGGTTTCTGGTGTGTAGTGGTGGATGCATGTATTGTCCACGGTCACGAATCTGCAAAAAAATCAGTTGAATTACGCTCCAACAAGGCCAAACACTCTTTTGAGATGTCCGTGATCATGGACTTTGTCGACCATTTTTTGATTTGTGTCCGTTTTTGGACTTGGATCCTTGGTGCTCGTACGGCCACGTTTGAACTCGCTCACCAGAAACTAATAGTCGAAAATGAAGGTGTGGATGTGCCATGAACTTTCTGCAAAATATCTCGTATCTCCGTCGCCGTTTTCCCATCCATACAGAAGTGTTTGATGACTGCACAAAATTCGATTTTATCCATTTTTGCAAAAGTGCCTGACTTGCTTCACAAGATTGCCTATTAAACAAAAACTGAACGACGAAACTGTCTGAACATTTGATAGCTTTCCTAAAATAGTATAGCGCCATCTCTTGCCCATTCCGGAAACTTTTGAATCTACCTACAATCTATTTAAAACCTTACCCTTTAACCCATTAATACCGACTACCAGATTCAATTGAGAGATTTCACTGAAAATTCTAAAATTGGTTATTTAAAGTACGAGAAAAACGAAAATGACAAAAATATACAACTGTAGTATTTTTGTAGTATGTGTTGCCAGCTGTCAACGAACAATTCACCACATGGACGGCACTAAAATTTGGAGTGACCACCAAAAACTGAGAAATAAAAAAAAATTACAAATAAACATACGAATATAATATATATTTTGACATTTTGTTTAACAAAAAGTTTGCAATAAAATTACTTAAAAACTATTCTACATAGACATGACATATTTTCGACATATATATATAAGCACAAATAATTAATTAAAAAAAGTATTCGTTAAAAATATAGTAATCTTAAAATATTGGTACATATACCAAATAAAATATATATTTATTTATTGAATAGTTGTTTTAAAACAAATATTTTGTTTGCACGTTTGACAAGATAAAAAAAAAGAATAATCAAAAAATAACTATACGATTTGGCAAAACCAACAGTTAACAATAATCGCTTTTAGGATGTAATTTATATTAAGAAGTACGAATCACGTCAATGGTAAAAGGGATTGTTTACTGTTTCACAAATACACATATACACATAGAAAAACGATTACGTATAATATAGTTTTATGGGGTGGGTGGATAATGGATAATCATGAGCTCTACAATATAAAAGTCGTCATCGTGGGTTGTGATTGATGAACACTAAACTGGGTTGCAAATGATATACAAAATCCAGAGATCAATCATCCCCGTGTCCATCTGTATACTCTACTGAAAACAGTTTTCCTATTTTTTTTACAAACAACACTAACGATATTCGCCTACACAACAAAATAGGTAAACAGAGAGGGTGCGATTTGTCTACTTAAACAAATTCTTGTAGGCTTTCTTGAGGTGTTCATTGTACTTGGTCCAAAATGATTTGGCTCGTTCGAATTCGTCAAGTATGAGTTTGCAGTTAGGCGTCATCTGGTGAGCACGTGACAGGTCCTGCAGTGCTTCGTCGTAGTTCTTCAGCTCTATCTCAGCCTGACCGCGTCGGAACAGAGCTTTTGGATGGTTCTTGTCAATCTGCAGGACCTGCGCATGAATTTTAAATTTGATAATAATTATGGAATATATGTGATCCTTTAGTATGCTAGACTAGACAATAGTTGTAAAACTAAACGATTTTGCATAATCGTTTTCATTATATAAAATTATGCTAATCCTAAAACTAATATTTGGCTTACTCGCAATACACTCGATTCCACTTAATTCTAAATATATATTACATATTAACTAAACACATATTGTATATCCTTAATATCTCAGACACGACTTGTGCGTGCACATCATATACATTTAATAAAATTCAGCTTAAGGGTTAAAGCTTTGGAGCGTGCTTTGTATATGCAGTCGCTGAAGCGCCGACAAGAAGGGTAGCCCGTGCGTTGTTATTTTGTTGTTGTTCGTTGTTATTAGTTCGTCAATTAAAAACATATGCTACATGATGGAGGCGACTTTGTGGGATATATGGGCCATTGAATTATTAAGCGCTTCTACGTTGCCTGTGGAACGAATTCTATATGGAAACCTTAAAGATTACCTTATAAATATGCATGGAAAGTGGGCGTTAGTGCAAAATAGAGATGGTTAGTTTGGAACGCTATAGAATGGTATAATATTTTGGAATTATCTGTTTATAACCTCATTTAAAAGATATTTATATATTAAAAGTCATTCGTGTGCAAAAAATATCGAAAAGCTACAAATTAAATCACTTTTTTAGGTAAAAATTACCATATTAAAATGTTGACGCCGTGGCCAAGTGACATGACCGATGTATTTTTCTAATGTTGTACTATAAATTAGGTTTCTCTTTATTTTTTTAAGTAAATTATTTTCCTTATTTTTGTGAAATTGGTTGAACAATATCAAAGAGAAGAGCCCTTACCTCTTAGATTTATATTTGTGTGTATGGAGAAACGTTCTAAGTAAGAACGAACGCACCCAGGTCACAGATCCGACCCATTGTGCTCCCCGATCCATTTCTAGAACTTAGCCATCCTCATCAAACCATTTCGATCTTCTTATAAAGTCCGAAGTGTTTTTAAGAAAGTCTTACTCTTACTGAGAGGTTTGTGCATTCACATATAAACTGTTCCACCGTCTCTTCTTCCATTTCACATGCCCGACACAGCGATCTGTTCTTGACTCCAATCATGTGTAGATGTTTGTTGAGACAATTACCTGTAAGAAGGTTGGTCAGCGTTCTGATTTTAAGTCGACTACCTTTTAGGAGGAATCTTGCTACCTGACTGTCTGGGCTTCTGATGAAGATTGGCGGTATTTAGCAGATTCATCACAAATGGACGTTTGTACATGTTTGATTGTTTGATTGACTTTTGTTCGAATAGCTGATGGCTCCGGTCCGTATAGGTCCATGCTCGAGCCATTGCGGGCCATTGCGGGCCACTTCGTCGGCTCTCTTATCTTGGAAGATCTTGGAATAGATCAATACATTCCTGGACCGTTTTAGGCGTTATACGATATGACTATAGTGCCTTTAAAGCGGCTTTGCTAACAGAGCATATGACAAATGTTTGTTATATGTTTCACTTGGCAGTGAAGTCTCGTCCAGCCAATCATCCCTACCAGGAAAAGTTGTTTTGAACGTTTTAAGATTTCTGTATTTTGGTAGCATCTGTTCGGTCATTATAAGATATTCTGTTTTGTTAAAAACTGAGTCTATAATCTTCCTATGATGATATATTAATATATATTATATTATTATAAATAGTGAAAGAGGAGGTAAATTCAATAGCATGTCGGTAGCAGCTGTTGGTGCAGTCCGTATGGCTCCAGTCACACTAATGCATGCAACTCTTTGTAATATAGATGTTGCAGTTTGATTTGAACCGATTAGATTAGCTTAATTCTTGGTACCATACAATTGCTGCAAATGAGATTGAGGGTCTCACTATCATTGTGTACATCCAATAAGCAGTTTTTGGTGAAACTCCTAATTTTACTACCACTGCCCTCCGGCATTGCAATGAGGATCTATTTGCTTTCTCCAGTCTAACTCACTGTTGAGTAGAACTCCAAGGTATTTAATAGAAGCTGTAGTGATCAGCATCGTACCATAAAAGAGTGGAAGAGTAAAGTTGTCAATTTTCCTCCGTCTAATGAAGAGCATTAGTCCAGTTTTGTGATACTTAGACCAATACGATTGCACCAGTTTTCCACTTTCTTAAGTGCGTCTTGCATTAGATCACTAACAGTTTGAATATATTTATCCTCAATGCAGATTCCGATGCCATAAGCATAGCTTTGACAAAAGTATCTAGCAGCAATTATTTCGTAAATCAAACTATCCACTCCAAACTCCAGAGGAGAGGGGATAGAACACCATCATATGGCATCCCTGCGTTGCGGCTACTGTTATAGTAGCTCCTTTTAATGCAGTTGTTAATCGTCTAGACTTCAACATAATCATAACCCACCCTTTTATTGTTGGGTTAATATTGTGTCCACCACGCTCACCCGGACTTTTTTTTTGGGGTATTTAAAGAGCAAAGTTTAGATTGACAAGCCGAAGATCATAGCTAGGCTTAAAGCCAATATTCGCCTGGAAATATCGGTTATTACCACCGAGACGCTGGAAAATGTGATGGAAAATGTGATGCAAAATGCACGAAAAAGGGCATATTTTTCCATCAAAAATAAAGGCGGTCATTTGTTGGATTAAAAACATGATGGAAATAAAATAGAAAGGAACAAATAAAGTTTGTGTAAAAAAAAGGTGTCCACATCAAAAGTTTTTCAAGTTTCAAATGCTATCGCAACAGATGGCGCACCATGTACAATTACTTTCAAAATTGATTTTAATAAGAAAAAAAATAATTCTAAGATTTAAAAATATTTTTACACTGTTAAAAAAATGTATATATTCGAAAATATTGGCAGTTTTATTTTTTTTTTTCAAAAATTCTGAATTTTCACATGCAATGCGGAGGAGACAAACGTCAAATAAAAAAAAAACCTTTTTTAAAATTTGATTCTACAACTTTTGGGCCATACCCGTAATGGAACTGTACCCTCGATAAGATAACTTCATTATTGAAGGCATTACCGGCATCCTTAACATGATGCCTCTTGTTAGATGTGCGGTTTGTGAGAGCTCTTTAGTTATACGGTAAAGCTCCACATGTCGCCCCAACCTTGCTGCATCAGCCAGCCTACTGACCTGCCTCCTCTTGTCGCGTCTTAGTATCGAGCACTGAGTTCTTGTTTTTGGCGCCTAACAAGCTGACTTTGATCTGCTGACACTCTATAATGCACTCATCCGAATCCCAGTGTTCACGTCTGCGGTGCCGTGTACCGACGACCCCCTCCACACAGCTGCGAAAAGCGTGGACACAAAGCTTAAAAGTTTCTAAGGTCTCTAGGTATATATTTTTTTTAGCTGTAAGACGATCATAGTTGCTGTCGCTAAAATTGTCTTAAACTATAAATTATATAATATAACATAGGTATAAAAGTTGTAAACTCCTAGAAAACGAGATTAGATGAATGCAAAACTACCTATAAAATACAGCCATCTTTATATACTAATTCTCGACGTAGACCAGTGCAAGCGTTTAAGATTAAGTAAATATTTACCTCTTTTGCTTTTACTGTTTAATTCTAGACTAATATACAGAGAAATTATTCTATGTATCTGAACTCTTACGAATCTCTTGCGTGCGATGTCGACGCGTGGCAAAACATTAACAATTTACCCCAAAAGTTACTCATCCATCAAAAAGGGCTCTAATGCGTTGTAAAGTAATGTTTGTTTTGACCCTATAGCTGAAATGGCCTGATGCGATGTGTATAAGTGTGCTTAATTGTGCATTAGGCGAGCTTTGACTTGACCGGCGGCTCTCTTGACGTCGACACTATCTCAGACGAGCACACTCTTTGGCTTGTATACTGTTTATATGATACCATATGTATATACTTGTTCGCATATAATATAAATACCAATCAATTCAGTTTAACCATTGTCCCCTTGTACGTACAGATTTTCATTTCAATTTGAATCGATTAACCATTCATCAATTTTTTATCGATAATCACCATATAATTCGATATCCTCTTTTATATTACCATATATACACCAGTTTATGTGTATCGCGATAGCCCATCAGACCAAAATAACATAAAAACAACATTCGAACGTTTTATTTGCTCAATCTGAATGTGTGTGTGTGTCGATAAAATGTGTATTATATTACAAATGCACACACACACAACCCATGAATACATATTGAGACATTATATTATATGCTATATCGATGCATACATACGTAATATGTAGGATATACTCGTATATTCAGAATTGGCATGTTGACCCTGCTCTAAGATGATGTGTGCTCTGTATCTTTGCTGGGTTCCAATAACGCCACATATAGATTCGTGTTGAATTTGAATTTCGCGCCCTTTCAACGAAGAAATTGAGATATATGTTTGTATATATATATGTTAGAATATAGCTAGACAACCACATTATGTTTTACAAGATTGAATGTGTTCTCTCTTATCCGACTATACGATAAAGTTGTGGATTTTAATATACGTTTTATGTAAACAATGTTTTAACCCTTTCGGAAAAGTTTTCAAAGATCAATTTCTTTGTGCACATTTGCATTAGCTCCATTAAATCCACACTGGTGCTTATAAGTAATGTCTGGTAGTGTGTGTGTGTGTGTATGTGTGCCATCGTTGCGCGTCAGTTGCCTAATTATCCTGAAAGGGTGGGCGAATAAATTTCGTTTCCAAAACAAACGCTTTTTTGCTGTTTCCTATATAATCAAATAAAAATTAATTTAGGGCTTCACAAATTAGGTTTTCGTTATAATGTTGTTTTTTTTGCTCTTGTAATTTGATTTAATGATTTAATCACTTGAGCATAGTATAGAAATATTATAGAGACTAAATGTAATGTAACACTTGTTTATCTACATACATTGATGAATTCTATATATTTTGCTGGATTACAGCAAACTACAACTACAACTACAATTTGTCGCGGGTACAATTTGGCGCGTGTACAATTTGGCGCTACTACAATTTGGCTTGACTACAATTTGGGGCTGGTAAACCTCCGGCAACGGAAAAAAATACTGTCCTTGATGATCTGTTAAATGATCTGATTCCAAAGCATAATTTCTCATAATGCACTCCCAAGCCCTCTACAAGCCTTTTCACAACATTCCCTTAATCTTATTTCTTCTCTTCCTATGCATTTTTACCTTTCTGGGTCCTACCTTATAGATCTTTGTTTTACAAACAATATCCATAATATGGCATCGTATATTCTGTAGGCTTGACAAGTCATAATTTACTTGTAGGTCGATATATTTGTTCCTCTCCAATTGAGCTCGTAAAAATCACCAGAAAAATACACAACATAAATTTACAGAATCTCAGATCCGACGATTTGCCTCTTCCATAGAGTGATCAATTCTGAAACTTTAAAACCCTTGCTAGTCATTGGTTAGATAGACATGATCCGATGGTAGCTGTAAGGCCAAACGAGTTGGAGTTATTCGGAATACGTTGTTGTCTCGGAAATGGATGCATATCTGCGACAATAAGAGCCATTTGCTGTGATGTCCTCTTTTGAGCATTCATGTGAATAAGGGCAAAGGACCTGACGAGATTCCACCACTGATTTTGAAGAAAGGCAGGTCTCTATCTGAGCCTCTTCAGATAATCTTAAATCTGTCCCTTTCGTCCGGCATCTTTCCAGATTGTTGGAAGATGTATTTTATCACACCCATATTCAAAATTGGATCCAGAAGTGATATTTCAAACTGCAGAAGGGTAGCAATATTGCCTATTATAGCTAAACTCTTTTAATCTTTAGTCTGCGATGAGATGACTTGTCGACTTAAAAGAGCAATATCGGTAAATCTGCATGGCTTTATGGCCGGTCGATCTACTTCGACGAATTTGGTAGAGTTGACCAACTATGCTAATGATATGATGGAGATGGCTCGCAAGTAGATGTCGTGTACACTGATTTTAGCAAAGCTTTCGATAGACTACGTCACAGTTATCTTATTCGGA
>JANSTU010043345.1:0-10725 GCA_027564075.1 Bolitophila hybrida | reverse complement strand
ATTCATATTTTACGAATTTATATAAGAGTTCAATTCTTGGTTTAAATATTTAGATTCTAGCAGTTCATAATAATTCCAATTCAATCGAGAAGTACTCCAAATGGATGGATGAAGGCTATATTGGTCGTTTGACCCCAAGATGCCCGTTCCGAGTGTACGCTCAGCACTGTCGAGATTCGATGCAATAATGAGATTTATCCATTTATCAAACAACAACGAGAGTTACCGGACTAAATGAACAAAGGAGAATACACAACCCTGTATGAACATGACAAGGAGCTCGTCAGATGGAGATATAGTTAAAAAGTTGCGTGAAATATCTCTATGCACACGATAAACATCATTTAACTATACTCACACACACACATTAGAAAAAAGTCTGTTTTGACAGCAAAACGAACGTTTTTGATGAGACGTTCGTTGAAAAAGCTGCGTTTTCCAGACTTTCGGTCCAGTAACAGCAATTAATTACGATTTGACAATCAAAATCCCTAGGTCGTATACTAAAGCTGCGTTCGAACTTGTAAATATTCTCGGCGTTTTCCAGAAATTTTGGTGTATTTTGACATTTTGTTCGTGTATTTGTTCTTAAAATTGTTTACATTCGGCCATGTTTTGTTTATGTTTACTATTACTCGAGCAATTATTTATTGATAGAAAACCAAATATCGAAAAGATTTGAAAAATATAATTTTAATATTATCTGGTATCGCATTTCAACACAATAAAATATAATTTTGTAACTTGTAATTTATAATTCTACAATACATTTTGTTGTGAGCATAACCGCCATAGAGATCTTGCTCTGCCCCTGAAACTCTTTGCTCCTCAATGACATTGTTTAATTGAAATGCTTGATGTGTTGATTGGTTATCTAATATATAGACAGCAAACATAGCATAATTTTATTTCCAGAATTTAGTGTGTTATTGTTAGTATTGTGGGTAGTATTAATAAGCATTTACTGCCACGTAAAGATTTTGGTTTGTTTTGTTTGTTAAATACTTCAGAATAAAACGTTGGTTTTAAAAAAAGTCGGTTTTGACAGCGCAAGTGCGAACGCAGAATTCATTAATTATACTTTATAAAACATAAACAAACATACGAGATGCGAACAAACATTTGAGCACATACGCCAACCCAAAATGTCAAAATTAACTAATACACACACAAAAAGCTGCGGTCGATGAACCGAAGGTTCTGGAAAATGCCGGAAATATTCAAAGGTGCAAAGACCGTGATGTGATGTGATGTAATGTGATGTGACACCCAATAAAAAAAGAATAATATGCAACTTGTTAGATAATATTATAATGTGTGTGCTAAATTTCAACAAAATCGTTTAAGTAGATATATATAATTGCTATATAATTTGAATTTTGTACTTAATTTATCAATTTTGGCTTAAAATATTCTCAAATGTATAAAAAAATTATAGTACATTTTCTAAGGTGTTATTTTGTATTATTTATTCATAACAAATCGTGAAACGTGGCACCCATTTATATACACATTACTTTAGGCGAAATAAATAAGATAAGGATAAAATAACAAAAAAAAAGCTTATATATTTTTTTACATTAATGGTAAATTTGTCTCTACTGATAGTAGTTCCTAAGGTATTATTGATCCGTAAGTTCATCTAAATCCAACTACGTGTTCTGGAATTAAACGATTCGAAATTAAAATTGGAGTGGTTTATTTCATTTAGGGATAGTTTCAGAAGGGTTGAAAATTTGGAATATTTTTTTCTTTTCCTAATGTAAATCACACGTTTGAATGATAGAAATTATCGTTTAAGTAATTTTGGCATTTCTTTCAAAAAAAAAAAATTTTGTAAGTATTTTTGAATTGATATTGGCATCGATATTGTAATTGCGGCTGTTTTACAACTGCAAGAGCTTGGCGTCATGCAATAAACGAATTTACAATATGACACAATTATTTTTACGAATTTGAATCATAAAAAAACACAAAACATAAACATTAAAAAATCCTTCCGCCACCCCGCAAAAATTCAGGACATTGAATGATTGTTTTTTTTTTCGAAATTTACGGACATATCGCGGAACAAGTAGAAATTGAATGGAGCGTCTGTAGAATACGGCTTTAGTGGCACTCAAACTCCTTCTTTAACTAGATCTTTGTAATATGCAATTCCTTTTATCATGCCTTTCTTCGTATTCCGGACGGCTCAAACGCATGAGTTCGAGTTGTTTTCATCAATAATGTATCGGTCACCTGTAACCTGTAACTTTAAAAAGCCTAAAAATGGTGTTAGGGGATTTAGTCCCAAAAACATAATACTAGAAAATTATGAAAAATGAAAATGGGTACACATATACATACCTATGAAATGTAACAATTTTCTCTCTCCCAAAAAAAGGGGGGGGGGAATAGTAAAATTTATTGATGAAGTTATTTAATCGAATTCTATCAAAAAAATACCCCATATTGCCCAAAAAGAACAAATAGGGGCACATCCCCTTCCCCTTGTTTGAAGTTGGATGGTAAAATATACTGATGCCATTTATTTAAAAAATATTCGATCCATATATTTTTTATTTCTGTTCATTCAACTAAAGCATAGACCGCAAAAAAAAATCAACGTTCATCTAGTTGATATTTTTATTTCTCAAATGCCACATAAAGTACATTTTTCCCAAATTTGACATTTAACAACAATTAAAACCAAAAATTGTTTTTCACTAATAATAACCAAAAATCTTGAATATAACATATACTATATATTGAAAAAAGTATTTATAAAAAAAATAGGATTTTTTGCTATAAAAAGAAAAAAATGAAATTTTGACATTTTTTTAAATGATCTTCAAAAGTTAAAATGTATTTTTTTTATCTGTATATCATATTAACCATATCCTGAAATTTAAAATACGAGATTTTTTTTTAAATACTAAATTTTTGTTTAATTTTTTTTTTATTTTTTATTTGTACAGTTGAATTAAAAGGAACCATTAAAATAATTAAAATGTCGCCTAATGACATTTATTTTCATAAACATTTCCATTACCTACAATTATTTTTAAATTTATATTTTTATATGATAGCTTGAATACATTCCATCACCATGACTGACTGGACAAAGCGCATCCCAACCGTACAGCCCAAGACCGGCAAAAACCATCGTATATTTGGTGTACGCTTCTTGAAGCGTCACAATATGCGAGACCTGAACTGGATGCCAGAGCATAAGTTTGCCCAGTACAATGGACTAACTTTATTAAATGAGAAGAACCAAACACTGTCAACGCTACGCATTAATGCCGATCGAAAGAAGCAACAGCGTAAGATACGTGCTTTGCGTCATGAGATCAAATTGGACCGTGAACTTCTGAAGATCGCTACATGTGGAGATGTTCAGCGCACAAAGAACATTCTGAAAAATCACAAGGATCTGCAGCGATTGTATCAGACAATGCCTGATCATTTAATGATTGAAAATATGGACCAGCGAACGTTTGTCAAGCGCAAGGAACTCGATCGGTTGATGGACAAGCGTAACAAGCTTACGCAAAAGTACAAGTTAGAGTTGGTGGGTATAAATTAAGCATTTTATATCATCCAATTATTGAAGTTGTTGTTTGTTGCATAGACGGACTTTTCACGACTTCAGGACCGTATCAAGTATGTAGACGTATTTGAATTGAAGGATGACTTGTTGTCGAAGAAAATCAACGTAGAGTTAAAGAACTCCGGGACTCGGATGCGAGCATTGCGTTCTATAAATCGGGCATATCGCAATACCATAAATAACCTAATGCACGTACGAACAATAAGAATAAATTGTTTTAAATGTATTTCTATAGTTTCTCCTTCAGGACTCTTTATACTTTGAACCAGCTCTGTCTGCCCTACGTGATGACATAGCTGAACAACAGGATTTTATAGATACCACCATGCGTTTGGGACTGCCAGCAATGGAAAATCTCGACTTGCTTAAAAACAATTATGAAGTAATATACAATTTTCTATTATTATATATTATATTTCTAATTTTCATCGATCACAGAAACTTGAGAAACAAACGCGAAAAGATATTCGCATGCGAATGGAAACACTGTCACAATATCAGAAGAGAATTTTGGACAATAACGTCAAAGTCAAGGAGCTAGTTCGCAGAGATGTAGGCTAATTTGATTAATTATAGTATAAACGGATTGCTGATAGTTGATGATATTTAGAGCGACTTCAGCATTTTTCCACATCGGTACGATCGCGAGACTCCCAGCATGACCGAACTGGCAGCACAGTTTCGCAAAGTCGAGGATGTGATGAAAGATGTCAAGAACGCAACGGCTTGCGTGCATGCGATTGAGGTGTATCCACGCGTAAAGAAGCAGGTACGCGATAACGATCGAATGCTGGAAAAGGTGGAGCGGACTACGCTTGAACGGAACTCTATTGAGTTGGCAGAAACGCATGCGAATGTTATGCGCGAACGACAAGAGCACAACATCTCCATTGAGGAAACGACGTAAATGAATGTTGAACATATTGACAATTCATTATATTTCGATTTTTTTAATAGACGAGTTCATAACATGGACGAAATGCGCATGAAAATTAAAGAACAAAAGGAGAAACAACAGGCTATTGATCGAGAGACCAACAAAAACATTGAAATAATCTCAATGCTTCGATCATCTTTTCAGCACATTGTGGATGTGTTACGTCATGTAGGTGATGAGCATCATGCCGACAAAATGCCGTATCCATCGCCGGACCTTAACTTGCCATTGCTCAAGTTTGCTGCTTTTCCTCCCAAATCAAACAACCCTCCGCCGTACGAAGAAGATGGTAAAAACGTATTTAAAAATTAAAAACATCCACCCTTCTAAACCTAATTTCAGCTGAGACTTTATTCCATCTGGTGAAAACTCGAGTTAAGCTTTTAATGACAAAATATGGTCAGGAGAAATCATCTCAAGAACTGGCAAAGGGAGAGAAGGCTTTCCATAATGCTGTACAGCTCGATTTGCAAGAAACGGATGTGCATGTTGTCGAGTCCACTGACGATGGACGTAAGTTTTTCGGCAATTTTGAGTAAAAATAATTGTTACAATAACTATGTAAATTGATTTTAGTAGTATTGGGAGCTGCCGCTGCAATAGAAGACGTAAATATACCTAGTCGTAGGCGTCTTAAGGCACAGAGCAAGAAAATTGTCGATGCAAATGCTAAACAAGAAGATTAGTATTAAATGGTTGTCGTTTTCTTGTAAAATACTTTTTTGAATTATATTTTTAAATTAACAATATTAATATTTATATTTGGGAGTTTTTTATCTGTGTATAACATACATTAATAGCTCTGCTAAAGTGGCTAACTAATAAAAAAATGAGATTGTCTGTTTCAACGCCATGGCTGAGTGGGTTAACGTGATTGCGCGAAAACTTGCCTACAATGGTGGCAATATTCAAATTTATCCACATCATCAAAATATTTAAACATTTGTAGTCTCATTTTGTAAAATATAAAAATATATATTGATTGAAAAAACAATTTATTGCTCTATATCCATCTTCTCAAGCAAAGAACGAACACGTGGTATCATGCGATCTCGTACCTGATTAATTTCGTTTTGGCTGACTCGTAGAATACTATGAATCGGCTGAACTACCGTTGACTGACGAATCGATGTACCCTGTATGATTTCAACGTTCTCACCCGAGTGATGCACCCTTTTCTTGACCCGATCACGTTCCTCATTCAATGAGCGCACTTGGTTATTTTCAATCTGACGAACAATTTCATCCCATTCAAGATCAGTCGTACTCTTGTAGTCCCAAACCGATATTTTACGTCGTTCTGGCGTTACCATATAGGCCGGTACTTTTTTCATACTATTCAGATACTCATCGTTTGACAATGTTACACAACGGGAAGCAGTCAGTTTATCGGCACGTTGAAATCGTAACTTCGAAGAATTAGGTTCCTTCTTTGATTGACGGACATTCGAATTAGATGCCATCATTGTTAACATTGACTGACTGCGAACAATTTCAAGTGAATCTCGAGCGGATTTAAGTAAGACCTCGGAAGAACCATTCTTTTTGCGAGGACTTGTCTTTCCAATCAATTCCAAAGAATCAATCGTGGACAACAACGAAACGGGTAGCTCAGGGTCACGATAGCGTGCATAGATCTTTCCTTCTTTTGACTTACATTTTTGGAATAGATTAAGAATCAACTGATCCAAGCCATTTTTTATAGTATGAAAATGTTGATCGAAATCGTTTGCGTGTTCGTCCGATTCAAAGAGATTAAATTTAAGTGGTTTTAAGATTTTTTTACTTATGTCATTGGTGTCGATTATGTTCAGAAGATCTTGAGCTGTTATAATCGGGAATATCTTCGGCGGTGCGAAATCCACTGTATTCATATTTATTTCGGAAATCGTATCTGTTTTTTTATATTCAGGATTGCTTTTTTGTAAAAATATATATTTTTTTACCTACTTGGATAAAGTTTTATTGACTGAGATCTGGTGTCATTCTGTGATTCTTCATCATCCCAAGATATTTCAAATGATTCATAATTTGGAAACATAGTCATAGCCACTTTATCGTAGTTCTTTAAAACTCGATTATTTATAAAATGTATAATATAAACAAATATAATAAATTACCTTTAAATTTGCGTACTTGTGATTCTCAAACTCAAAAGACGATAGTGACGATGATTCGGTAATATCATCAGCAATAGACTCTTCCTTAGGCTCCTCGATCATATCACAAATACCAATCACAAATGGCTTCACACAAGGACACTCTTCGGCTGGAGGGTTTTTATCTGACAGGAAAAGATGACTCTGGCAAGCCACCGCATTTTGATTTGTGACCAAGTCAGCTTTTGCCTTTGGTATGGACTTATTTATGTAGCCACCATCGTAGCTGCACTCAAATAAACTGTGCTCATGTTTAGCCTGGGACATTTTGTTTTGCAGGAATGTTTGCACGGGAATTAGATACTGGCCTTGTCCAGGAACCTCGTTTAGTGTCCATTCGACAAAGCGCTCAAAGGTCTGCAAGATGCTCAAACACTTGGAGCGCCAAACCTGTACATTCGGACAGTCCTTAAGCGTTGGTTTCCAGTCAAGCAATTCTTTGTTTTTCTGCTGGATTTTTAGTACGCGATTCTGACATTCTGTATAAATATATATAATTTTTTTTTTTGTAAAACTCTATTTATGATATTATACCAAGTCGCAGCTTATCAGCTTCAGCACGAGCATGTTTCTTCTCTACACAGATAATGTGCATCAGTTCCGCAACGTGCCGAGAGAGTAGCTCGTGGCGCTGTTGCGTAAGATGGTCGTGGAACTCTATGCACAACTTGTGCAGAATGTCCATGTCGAAGTCCTTGCGAGCCCTTTTTTAAGTAACAAAAAGATTATATATATTTACAGACTAATTCAATACCCACTTCACAGCTTTAACAGCCTGTTCTCGAGTTTTCTCTACTAATTCAAATAGTTCCTTTCGCTCGTTTTCCCATATCCTTTTGCACTCCATCCATTTTGTTTCGTTTTCATCTAGAGCGGCCGCAAGCATATTGTTATTGTCCATTTCATATTCACGTCTGAGCTTAAAAGCTTGCAGTATCATCTCCTCTTTGTGCTCAATCAGCATTTGCTCACGTTCTTGCTGGAAGATATTAAGCAAGTCCAAACGTTGGGTCTCCTGAATCTGCATTTGTGCCGCTCTTTCCTGGCCAACTGCAAACTGAACGCGATTGTTGCACTCAAATCTATTAAACCATATTGTTTTTATTTAATCTAAATTAATTTCAAATGCATACCTTTCAAACTGTTCGGTCACTCGAATGGCTCGGGCAATGTCTGCCTCATGCTCCCGTTGAACTTTGACTTCGATCTGTTCGCCCAAACGTATAACAGTCTGGTGAGTAAATGCCTTCGAGAGTTCTTCGGCAGGTGGTGGCTTTAGCTGTATTTTATTCAACAGTCTATCACTGGGCGATATCCACAGTTCATCCGGTGGACTGCTTAATGGAGCATGAACACCCATCATATGCTGAGCCTTGGGAGACAAAGTATTCAGTATGGTTTGACCGAGAAAACTGCCGAGATTCGTTGTGGTTTCAAGGGCGATGGGTACATCATGATTTCTTAAAAGCTCCGCACGTCGTTCGAATGCTTGGTCTACGGAAAGCTGATTCATGTTGATTTTGTTATAAAAATTCAGTCAAATGTTTTGAAGGTAATTCTGCAGCTTCTTCAAAATAACATATATGCTTTTATAAATAATATAAAAAATGGAGGTAATTTTCCCCTCCCTTTACTAGTAAAAATCTAAAATGTTTAAATGTTGTGTTTTGAAATGTTTTTTTTTTGATTGACGTTACTATAAATACAAAAATCCTAAACTTTTTTTATATTATGATTATTTATTATTATTTTTATGATTATTTACCCAAAAAAAGAGGCCTGATTTACTTGAAACTAACAAAATTATAATAATATAACAGTTCCGTATGTATGTTTACTGAATCCGTCTAGGCGGAATCATTTTACTGTATATAATGCGATAGAAGAATTTTTTTAATTAAATATAACGTGTATAATTACCAAACTACATGAATTATTCAAAAATGGAATAAATAAATTGGAGCACTTATAACTGATCTCTTAAATATGTCTACTGTCAATCAACTTCAATTCAGTATAATATTTTTTTATTGGGCGGATTATATGTATAAAGACCGTCGCGTCGCATCGCCCCCAGCATTTGATACGAAATAATTATATGTTCTATGGGTTTTTATCAAATTATACAATTATACGGTACATACTTTATTCTACCTATATCGAAATTCGTATTTCAAATCAAAAAAAGTAATTTTGTTGTAGTTTTTTATGCGAATAAATAATTATTTCTTGTGTAGGTTAACTGCCAACAAGAATTATTATATATGAATCCCATAAAGACCGTTTATCTACCGTATATTATTCTAATTATAATAAGGAAACAAAAAAAGTGTTAGTTATTATTATAATATTTGAAGTTTGCCGTCCAAATTCGTCAATATCGATCCAGCTCACGAGATACTGTTCAGAGGCACTGTTGTTCGACCCGCGTTGCAATGTGTAATGGATCTACAGCCAGTCTCATCTAGTCTCTAGTCTCATTCAGCACAAGAACGAGCAGCTTATACCACCTCTTTAAATCAGATTAGTTCGTTTATAGAATTTAAAGGACTTGCTTTGAATTATATAAAACTTATAAATAATGACTTATTATAACTAATTAGAAACGTAATATACCAAATAACTGTTTTGATTATTCCAACATAAGTATACGTCTTTTAAACCAATCATTTTAGTAAAGTCGTTAAAAAAGAAGTTTCTAAATTTATACAAATAAAAAGAAATTAATTTATTTAGCTAATTAGGAACATTTTAACAAATGTCATAAAAATGAATTATATAAATACAATATCGAAAGTTTTTAGTTAAATTCCATTACTTGTAACTGCTTCCAGCCTACTTGAAATTGACTCCACTTTGCACACGTTGTTGGGTATCTCATTCCAGGTCCTTTGCGTTTCATAAAAATAGCTGATGCAAATTTGGTATATTTAAGGTACTTTTTCCAAATTTACATGATCGCATACATATAATACATTTCCGAATAGATTCATGTCGGTACTGCAAGATGAACACTCAAAAACCGTGATAAAATTATATTTAAAAAAAGTTTTGGAATTTTCGATGTGTTCGTTGGATACTTGGATCTGCCTAAAATATCCACTCGCTTCTACACTTTTGTTGACCAGTTGCGATATTTAAGGGCAAATTTATGATTCTTTCCTTTCTTAATCTAGTTTCTTCTAGATACCCGTTTCAAAAGTCCAAGTACAATTTCTACTGATGGTTTAGGTTCATTTTCGGTAAAACTACAGCTCTAATTCCTAATTCCTATACAATTCGATTGTCCCGGCGTGATTCGTGGTTCTTACGTATTGTGTCGTTTTAGCATCTCACTTATTTCATTTTACGACATTCCATTCATGTACTGGTCAATAATAGGATCGCAGAATAAGGATTTTCCCATTTCTTGAATAAAAAAAAAATTATAAAAATGATGTATGCGAATACAATACAAGATACGTGTTCTTAATTATATGACTTTTTTGAGCACACACAGTATTTTAGGAAATTAGCTTTGACTCACAATATTCTTCGACATCGAGTATGCAGTCATCGATATGATCGACCCTAAAAGAAACTATGACTGTATCTAAAAATAAAAATAATTGTGTGTCTGGATGAGGCGCTTTTTTATCTATCGCACGCTGAAACTGTGCAAGCTGAAACGCATAGATTTTTTTTTTGTTATCAAAAACATCATGTAATCCTGTTATTTTTTTACCAGTTTTGCCCAAACAAGTGTATTGCCATTCAAAATTATGCAATTATTTAAAACAAATATATTTTTTATTTTTTTAAAAGTCATCAGGTAAACCTCTACTGACAGTTTATTTATTAATGGTAAAAAAGCTCATAACTTAGTGAGGATGGAGTTATTCCAACTATGTTGTACATCAACCTCTCAAATAGTGACTGCATATTACGATAACATGTTTTTTTTTTTTTTTTTACGTAAACGACATAAGTCAACTGACCATTTATTCATGAAAAAAAAAATGTTTAATGGAATACATAGTGGTGTAAATAAATTA